>PVIJ01000514.1:212698-281647 GCA_004024925.1 Scalopus aquaticus | reverse complement strand
CTCCCACCTGGCCTCCCTATAGTCCTGTTATAAGTGAAACCATTCGATATTTTTCTCTTTCTTTCTGGCTTATTTCACTGAGTATGATCCCCTCTAATTCCATCCATGTCGATGCAAATTGCATGTGTTTATCTTCTTTCCATGCTGAATAGTATTCCATTGTGTATATGTACCACATCTTCTGGATCCAATCATCTATACTTCTATTTAGAATACTCAGTTTGCCAGAACAGTGAAAGTGGAGTTTAAAGACAGTTGTCTGTTGCTGCATTTAAATGTTTTAATTGTCTGAAAATGTTTAATAGTCTGAATACTAAAGTGCCCGGAGAGCCATGGCGAGGACGGGTAAGTAAAGCATATGCCCTACCGTGATCTATGGCAATCAGGTCCAGCTGTTTGGTTTATTGTGTCACATTAGAAAAGTTGGTAGCACCATCAGTGGTGCTACCAAGTACTATCTGAAGACTATCACTTTGGTAAATCCAGCATGAAATGGTTTTCAATTTTTCCCTTAAATAAAAATTATTCTGCATAACAGAAGCCACTCTTTTCAATTCAGCGGTCAGTCAGTGCTAAGAGAGACACTGTGGAGAGCAGGGTTTCTCGGGGCTGATATTTGGGGCTGAGATAGTTGATTTTTTTTAAACTGGGAGTTAGCCTGTGCACAGTAGGGTGTTTTCCACCACCCATGGGCTCTTGCAGCGGAGACCAGAGTGACCTTCACACTCCCACTTACTGACAACCAAATATGTCTTGAGATGTTACTAAATGTCCCTGAGGCACAAAATCACCCCCTGGTTGAGAACTGACTCTAGGTAAGTTACTTAACCTCTCTGAGATGCACTGTCCTCACTTTAAGGACACTTACAGGTAAGCTACTTCATTGGCAGAGATATTATGAAGATTATAGCAAAGTGGAGAGTGTTAGGAATAATATATGCCAATATAGTTGCTAATTTAAAGTTTCCAATACCAGTTGTGCTTATTACTGGGTTTCTCTGCTTTCCACCTGGTCCCTTCTTCAATTCAAGACTGATACCTCTCCTTACGCTTTGCTCTGTCCCGCTTCTCATTTCTTGGTAATCTGACTATATAATTTGTCTCTCACATTTTCTACTCCCTTAAAGATGGACTCTGTCAGAGATATTTGGATACCTACCCACAGAGTTATAAGGATTCAATGACATGTGATACATGTAATGAAAAGGAAACTGCCAATAAAATGGGGAAACTGAGTCAGACCAAAACACTAATGAATCACATCCATTTGCAGGACTGGTAAAGCTTCAGTATTGGATGTTAGTGACTTAAAAAGATTTCACATTTCTCCCACTCTTAAATTTTATATTTGCAATTGTTTTCTCTTTATTACTGAGATATAATAATTCAAATAATTAAACAGAAAAAACATGTTGTATTAGTCAGGATGGGCTAGGGCATGCTGTGGTAATAAACAACTTAAAAATCTCTGTGAGTTAAAGTTTATCTCGTGCTCCTACTCATATCCATCTTGGCTTTACTGAGTGTTCAGTTCCAAACCACCCTCACTCAGGAATGCAGGATGATGGATTCCTCTGTCTTTGGAACAACATTTCACATCCTTGTCAGAAGGAAGGGAACAAGGTGATTTGTTCAAGATCTCTTTTAGGCTGGTATCTACAACCTTTGGGTCATACCCTACACCTCCCACCACCGTAAGTTTTACTAGACCACAGCTCTGCTCATTCATCCATGTATTTTCTATGACTGCTGTGCACTACAAGGACAGGGTTGAATATCTGTGACAGAGTGTCCATGGCCTAGAAAATCTAAAATATAGATTATCTAGCATTTTATAGAAAAGAGAAATTGCCAGCACTATTTTAAAGGCTTCTTCCCAGAGGTAAACACACCACATTTAATCAGATTCCACTGGTCAAAGCAGTCATGTGACCGTGCCTGCTGACATTTTTTACGAAAGAAGAGTCTGCTCTTGGTCACTTACTGAATACACCTGAACCTTACAGTTTTGCCCGAGAGCCTAGTTGCTTCACCTAGTTCTCTTCAGACTCAGGGATAAGCCTGATTGATTTACCTATAGATGAGGTAGATTGATAATAAAATCTGCTCTACCTATTCAGCTAGCCACTGATAGAAGAAATCCATCATGTGGAAAACAATGTGTCATATTTCGGAGCAGTTTAAATGACACAAATATGAGTTCTTCATCTAACTTTAACTCCAGTACTGATTAGCTGTGTGGGCTGACTCTGTTGGTTGCCATCCCGAAGACCATTTCCCCTTGCTCCCTGCTAGTGGAAGTTTGAATTAGTTAGCACCTTCCCTCATCCCCTGCCTTCTTCCTGACTTCCTGCTCTGGTCACTGCCCTGTGGTGATCAGAGATACAGCAAAAGGCCTGTGGACAAAAAGCTCATACACTAAAGGGGACAGTGTAGACTTACGAAAAGAATATGGGTTCCTAATGACTTAATTGGGCTGTCAAACTGACCCCGGGACCCGTGGATGGGAAAATGAAAAGCTTCCATTGCTCAAGCCACTTTCAGTTGGATATTCTTTTACTTGTCCAAAGTCATTTTCTGCCTCAGAGTCTCTTGGTAAAGTAGAAATAATTATGTGCTCTCTTCCTGTGGATTAATTCATGTAATGCATATACAGAGGAATGATTCCCCCATAGCTCTGTGGTGACCTTGCATATCTCCACATTGGCTATGTAACCAAGACTCAGCCACAGTTTGGTCTGAATCTTGGCAGAACATTCTGTGATCCTCCCAGGAATATGACAAGATGGGAGTCTTGTGAAGACTGTCTCAAGTCTATGTCTCATTGTCCTCCCTATCTTGTGGGCTACTCCCTATCTTGTGGAATATTCCCTATCTTGTGGAAGGCTTCCATAAGGCAGTTTATCATCTTTCTCTCTCATGCCAATGAGTCACAGGACCTTCCTCTTCGCCCTGCCCTTTAGGACAACAGCTCCAGGCTTCTGTGTAAATCTACAACACAGACTGTCTCCGTACAGCAGAGTAACCTGCCACCGGAGTCCTCTGCCATCTGGCCCATCTGATTCAACATCATCTTGAGGATCCAGGGCCATGAGAAGGCTTAAGGGAGAGGCTGCTTTTACTTGTGGTCTCTAGGTAAGTACTAAGGTGAATCCTTTGGTGCTTACTTACTCCTTGTCATGTATGTGGGGCTTTGGCCGGCCAACCTAGCAGGTGCCACTGTGTTGTTGTTTCTGGATGTTTGGCTGGCACATAGTCAGGACTCACTTAACAATTGTTGGCTAGGTACTCTAGTAATACTAATGCATTGTTATAATCATGTTACCGAAGCTCAGTTTTCTCACATGTAAAGTGGGGATTACATGGGAAAGTATTTTTCAGCTTAGAAGTGCCATTTATGAATGACTGTAATATTGACTCAACTTTTTTCTCAGGTCACTAAGGATTAGTTTTTATTCATGGTTTTGATTTATGACATAAGGAAATTATCTCCAATTTAAATATTAAATTCTATCATATTTTATTGTAGAAGAAAAGTCCACTTTGCCAAGAGCCCCAAATCTTGTTTTATCTGAGTAGTCACACTGAAAGCTTTTATCACAACTGTTGGCCTTATCTTCCAACATAGCAATATGCAAATACTCTGGTTTATGGAGACTGATTCAAGTTAAAGAAAATCTTATATGAGAAAGTAATTGATGCTTCTAATATGCTTCTGTAGCTCTCATGTTCATTCACAATTTCAAGAAAAGGGGTACCTGTCCCAAGCTCTGTAAGGAAACCTACATGAAATTTAACAGTTCTTTCAAGGTAATGATTTTTATGACCGAGCCATCATGGAACATCATTTAGATGAAATTTCAACATGCCTGGGAAGCAAATTTTTGGTTTGAAAGACAGTACTTTTTTCCTCATTTGAGTAGGCAACCTATAATTCTCATTCAAAGAACAAAATCCATTTTTCCAGAATTCAGAATTATATAGCTTGTATATACATGACTTGCACAAAGTTAATTTGTTTAATACAATTTTACATGAGGTGAAACCCCAAAATCATGAGCAAGAAGGGTAGATCAGGTGATGGAATTAGAGGAACAGGTGGCTTCTCTTTGCCAACTTCTGTTTTCTGGGAAACTTGTGTTATTGGTTGTTCCAACAATGTGTTATCTTTCTCAAGTGTATTTACTTGGAGATATTTTTGTTTCTTTTTTGTATTGTTCCTTGTCCCTTTCAGCACAAGAATTTGAAAACTAACACTGTTATCTAGGAATTTGATATTCTGTAAAGAATATTTTGTCAGCAAAAAAAAAAGATGTATTTTATACCAGCTTATTTTTTTTTTAGCTCAGAAGGCAAATACATTAGCTTTATCCATGAAAGCAAGGTGAGTATTCACAAAATTTTCAATTCACTCAGTCATTAACTATTATTTTTATACTACTAGATGACTAACCTTAGTAGCTAGCTCAAATTTGATATTAATGATGGAGCCAGATTTGAAGAATCCTAGCTTTTCAAAGCTGGTGCAGTTATCAGGCTTTTCTCTATTTATCCATTAGTGAGTATATAGCTTCAACTAATTTTCTAATGTTAACACTGTCTTTGTTCTCTGAGAATACAACCACTATACAACCACACAGTGTGTGTGTGTGTGTGTGTGTATGTATGTATTATATAACTTTATATATGTGTATGTATATATGTGTGTGCATACACACACATGCATATATATACCTTTTACAGAGAATAATAAATAATAATTATATTTGTAATTATAAATAATATTATAAATATAATTATATAAATAATAAATATAAATATAAATTATTATAAGTAATATTATAAATAATAATAATTCAGAGTAGCTTAATACCAAAACCTGATAAGAACATCAGGAGAAAGAAAAATCAGAAGTCAGTCTCTGAAACATAGAAGCCAAATTCTTAACTAAAGAAAAAAAGCTGCACACACCTCAAACGAAAAATAATTTATGTGTATTTGTTAACTATACTAATTATAAATTAAAGAACAAATTTCTTTTCTTCCAATATTCAGAATTAGTTACCTTTTACTTATATAATTTGCATAATTTATTTAATACAATTTTATATAAGGTAGAAACCCAAACATGTATATGTATACATATATACATGTGTATGTGTGTATACACACATATCATTTATACATGTATACATATATATATATCAGGGTATTAAACTAACGTTATTAAATTGTTCCCTTTTATTATTCTCTGTATGAATTATATATATGGGAATCATATGTTGTTTAAATATTTGTAGATCATACCTGTAAAACTACTTAAAATTGCAAGGGGGAGTAGAGACATGGAAGGGGAGGTGGGGGGGATACAATTTTTAAGAAGTGATTCAATAGTATAATGCTTATAGGTGTATTTTGTTTCTGTTCTTTCTTGTCAGTGTGATGTCTTCCAAAGAAACTGCTCTTTTGTGTAAGTTTGACAGTGGTAGGCCTAGAATTAATCATAATTTTACATCTTTAGCTGTGTGTCCTTTATAGTCTCAACATTGTTTTGTTCTGTATGACAGAGATTTGTATATTTCATTAGTCTTTCCAAAGAAATAGCTGCTGACTTTGTTGATTCTATTTTATCATTTTTTTCCATTTCATTATATCTGTCCTTTTCTTAATTTTCTTTCACTTTCTTTGAGTTTATATGATTGATGTTTTATGAATCTTAAGTTAGATAATTTCATAAATTTTCAATATTTCTTTATTCACATAAGGCTGTGCTTTCTCTCTGGATATCTGCTTTGGCTCCGTTGCATTCAACCAGTCTTAAATTAATATTTTTACTTAACATGTAGTATTTTCATTCAGATCTAAATATCTTCCCATTTCTGTTATGATTTCTTCTTTGACATGGGAGATATTTAGAAGCACATTTTAAAATTCTTTAATTTCTTAAGTCTTTTTTATTAGCTTCCCTTTGACCTATAACTCAATTGTGTTTTGGTCAAAGAACACGGTCTACTTTATGATCCTTGCAAATTTATTGGGACTTACTTTATGGGAAGAATATGTCAGGCAAATGGAATAGTGAGTGAAAATACTGAGGTGAGATGAGAGTATGTCTGACATATCCATGAACAGATGACAGAGTGATGAGTGGGACTGCTTAGGAACAAGCACGAGAAATGGTATGAGACAAGGTTAAAGGGAATGAAAAGCCAAAGCAGACAGGGCTTGATGGGCCTGGTGGCATAGGACCTCTCACCCCTAAATAAGATGAGAGAGCGCTGGAGGGCATGAAGTAGGGGTTAATGGGATCTGGCTTAGAAGGATTACCCTTGATGCATGGTGAAGGAAAGTGAGGGCGGAAGCAGCAAAACCAGTAGCAATTGTCACTGATGTTGTTTTGTTTTGGTTTTTGTTTTGTTTTTTTTTAATATAGAAGATATCTTGGTGTATTCTTATGCTGATGAGAATGAATGACATTATTTGTAATTGCTAATCTGGCTTCATTTATCTTCAATTTGTTTAGTTAACCTGAAGTCATGAAGACTTGAATCTTTATTTTTCAAAGATACATATCTTTCCTTCCTGTGTTTTGTTTAATTCCTTTGTAATTTCTTCAAGCAATTTAAACATACTAATTTAGTTGTTTGTCTTCAATTCCTTCTCATGGTGGCTTGATTATACATGTATTTTATAAATATGAGTTGTGAGCTTGAGGAAGTTTCCAAGGAGAATTTGCATTTGCTTCTACTGATTACCCGAGGGCCCAAACAAAAATGAACCTTGATTCCTTTAAGTTAATTGTTACCTTGGAGTCTCCCAAACCTTGGTATCAGAGTAATAATCCTCAGTTTGACTTGAAAAGTATCCCTTTCATTTCAATTTTCTGGAGGAGCTGGTGTAGAATTGGTGTTATTTCTTACTTTAATGTTTGGTAGAATTCACCAATGGACTTAGAGTTATTTTTTCAGTTTTAAAAAATCCTGTAAATGAAATATCTTTGACTAGCATGTGATTACAGTTGGTGTCCCATTTTAAGTACAATAATATTTCACTTTATACTTTTATCCAAGAAATCTAAGAGTGTATTTAAAGTTGAACAGTGACTCAGTGATGCATTTTAATTTTATATTCTTTCATGGTTTAATAACAATGTAGATGTTTAAAGACATGTATCTACTCAAGATCACTGTTTTTTCCTCTAGCTAAGAGAGTTTGTTAAATGCACTTTCAACATTTATCTTTAATTTCAGTGATAATCTATTGCAGTATAATTCTAGAATTGCCCAATTTCACATGAAAGCATCTAATATGAGTGATGGATATTTTCTTTATATTAATGTACTTACATTACATTCAAATTTTGATTAATTACCTGAGTTAGGAAAGGAGATTGGATAGGACCAGAAATGTTCTTGCTATATTTCTGTGGGGGGTTGTGAATTAGTGATTATATGCGGTAGATGGTACTTCAGTTTTCATAATATTAGCATTAATATAATTAGTATCAGTAATAACCATAGCCATAATAATTATTCCACTGCTGTCCCACAGATTAAGGAATAACTCTTCTTCATCTTACAGGTCAAGGTAAAAGGATATCCTCTTTTAAGAATCAGTATTGATGAAAAGAGTAAAACTTAGCAATTATTGGTGTTAAGTAGTATGCAGTGATACAAGTTCAAATATATAGGTATGTACATTCTTCCTTCCCTTTCCCAGAAACATTTGACTATCTTAATACCAACTTGCTACATAATAAAAGAGTCTCTGGACACTGAGTTAACAAAGAACTCCACCTTTTCCAATTTAATACATGTATCTTGATTTCATTTAAAAAAATAAATTGAACAAATGCTGTATGTTACATGCCAAATACGAAATGTAAGGATTTGTGCTTAATATACTTGACAGTCTAACAAGGAGTATTGGTTTGCTCTTCTCATATGTATTTTTTTAGTTATGATGATAAAGGCTATAAACACTCTAGAAAATTTCCTTCTAAGACTAGGCAATTTGTACTACATTCTTATCTTAAAGGCATGTTCGAAGGGGTAAGTCATTTTTTTCCCATTCCCCAAGATTACATAGTTATCAACATGCTGGGTCTGAAATGTAGTTTAAGGACAATGTGTGAGAAGGACTATCCACCAACAACTGTGAATCATTCAAGCAAATTGTGTGGCAATGTGTTGTTAAAATGAGCTAGCTAATTTAACCCTGTCGTTTTCAAGTTTTCGTAAAAACCTAAGAGTAATGCTTATTATGTTTCATTTAGAAAATGTTTCCACTAGTTATTCACATTTTGAGGATAACTTGGACATGTAACATTAACAGAAGACCAATAAACTGTCACCTCTTTAGTAGAGGGACTGTGGCTATTCATCTTCATTTCCCTGACCTAGTCTTCATTCATGCATTCACCATCCATTCATTGTTTTCTCAGGAAGACCAAGTCCTACTTAGATGAATTATGTCTGTTGGAAGCTTCCCAACACCTTATTCTTCTATACTTCCCTTCTGTGCTTATCCAGCCTATAATTGCCTGTCTGCTTGTCTGCCTTACCTACTTTACTGTGAACTCCACAAGCGTAGAGGTGGGAGAATGCTGTCATTTATTTAACACTTGGTAGATGCCACATGCTGTTACTTGTTCATAGTCATGTGGCCAGATAAATCATTTTAAAACATCCCTTTGATATTACTGTTCCCATTTTACAGACTAGGAAACAGAATTTCAAGCGATTAATATTTCATTCATTCATTTACTCATTCATTCATCGAATATTTTATACATGCCTGCAAGGTCTGTGCCATAGACTTGTCTTTATATAGACTTTATATAGCTTAGCATTTAGTGTTACAGAGTTTTAAACAAAGGAGGAAACATACTTCTATGGAAAAGCTATGGTAATTGAAAGACTGAAGAGAGTATTACGAAGAATTGCTATTCAGGAAGGTCAGTGAAATCTTTCTTAAGGAAAAGACATGTAGTGTGAGGTTTGAAGGACATGGTAAGACATTGCCAGGTTAAGACATGAATAAAAATGTTCTAGGCAGAGAGAACAATGTGGGCAAATACCATTGTAGCCTCAGGAAAAGTTATTGAAAGGAAATGGACAACGTGATCAATGAGTTGGACATTTGAAGAATGAATTTTACCAATAAATTGTATGGACAAATGTGTTGCATGTGCCATAAGTAGTACAGTCATTTTAAGACTATGTCTAACTAGATATTGTTCTGTGGCTTTGTTATAAAAATGAGGTTACCCTATAAATTCAGTGCAACATGACTAGAAAATGAGTGCCGTTGTTCAAAATCTATACTAAACTACCAGGAAATGAAAAATAAACTCTGATGAAGTGTTAAATAAAGACTTAGAATTTGTAAAATCAAAGTTGAGTGTGAGTTGACATATTTAACTTGATGTCTCACTTAAATAATATTTTTTCTAGAAGTTTATCACTTACTAGAAAAAAATTCCTTTATTTTCACTTTTGAAGACAACCTCACTTGCTGCCTGCTATACTTTAATTTTTCCTTCCGTCCTGTTTGGAAGGTTAATGTGACAATATCAAGTCATATGACATTAGAAATTCCAATGAGTAGGTTGGTAGGCAACAGAATGGAAAGTAAATGAAAGACTATATTTATTTAACAGTCTTTTTACTGTTCTCAGTCTATAATTTACTTTAACATGACTATTCATCATGAAGGTGTCTGTGCAATGGAGGTAACAGGCAAGAATACCCATAATGGTTTGCTGAATGCATTTCAGTTGCCTTTGTTATGTGTGTAGTCAAAGCTGTGTATTCAGCTAGAAAGTATGTAGCTCCGTCAGGTTGACCTCCGCATAGTTACAGACTTGTGTACAAAGAAAAGTGGACAGAGATTAGATTATGGGTATTTTTATGCCATATATTACACTCTCCATAATTTTCCAATAAAACAAACAGTATACAGTAAGCTCACTTTAAAAAATATGGAGAAAATAACATAATTTGACAACCTGAGAGCGTAAGTTTTGCTTTAATAGAGCATTAATACTAAGAATGCAGTACAGACACTGGGAGTGAGTGTCCAGCTCTAGCTCAGCATTTTCTTGACCTGGGCTGCGTTTGATGCTACCCTCATGGGTCCCTAACATGAGTAGTCATTTGAGGTAGAAAATGGAGACACCATTTCAACTAACTTAACCGTTCCAAGAAACAGAGAACCTACACATTCCATTCACTTTGAATTGTTCAGATTAAATATCTCTTCCCTGTAGTGGATTTCTTTGACCTCTCAAGTGCCTGTCAGGAGTCCAGGAAGAGGATGGGAAGCAAACACCGGGATCCCTAGTTCAGGGACAGAGCAAGGAAACCGGAGATTTACTTGCCTATCAGTCCAACCTCACTTGACACCACTCTTCACCGTGTACCTGTTCATTGTGATGAGACTTTCCAATTCCTTTTAGTACCTTGAGAATACCAAGTTAAAACGCAGGACCTTTCCAATGCTATTCCATCTGACGAGAACACTCTTTCTTTCATCTTTGTTTTCGAAACTCTTAATCATCACATCAGTCTCAAGTCCAGTGTCACTAACCAAGAAATAGCCCACTAACCAATCTCAAGTGTTCCCCCTAAATCCAAGATTCTCCTTAAGAGATTCCTACTTCATTCATTTATAGCAGTGGGTAGTTATCAGTGTAGGTGTTTGTTAAAATACTCTACTGCACTCTAAGCTTCGCGAGGGCAGTGGCCATAGCTATCTTGTCACTCTGCCTCTAGCACAAGCCCAGCACCCATGTGATCGTATTGGAAGAATTTGTCAGATGGGTGAACTTTTAATTCATCTTACTGGTAATGTTCATTGATGTATGTTTGACTCCAACTGTTGTCCCCCTACTTCCAATAGAAAAAAGTCTCGTAGTTGTCACATAAATAAATTTGGCAAGTAATAAATTATTAAGATAATAAATAATATCATAAATTTCAAATTTTCCTTTTCTTCTCATGCAGACCCAAAATATTGGAGAAGGATTTCATAAACTCTGAGACAATCTATCACAGGAATTACTTCCCTTCCCTTAAATTTATTCCCTTATCAAGTTGCTTTCACAGCCTTATTTCAAATATTTAAAGGTCTAATGGCCCTTATACCACTTAAACTCTACCAAACTAGAAAAAGAGTGAGAATTGCCAGTTTTTAAAGAAAATGGACAAAATGCTGAGTTAAAAATAGCGGACAAGAAAAAAATCCTGGATAATATTAATATATAAATTCTAAATACAATATTAGTAACAGAATCCCATGATCCATTATAAAATTAATTTACCACAGCTAAATAAGATTTATTCCGAATGTGGGGATTATTTGCTACTGGGAAAGTATTACTTCAGGTAATACTTTATTGTCAGTGAGATAGGAATAGATGGGTGCATTCTTAACATGCTTAATTGTGAAACACTATCAGCATTCTCATTAAAACCAGGAATGAGAGAATGGTACCAACTATCAGGTTTTCCTGAAAGTTCTAAAAGCAGCAGACAACACAAGTAACAAAAAGGCAAGAGAATAAAGTAATAAGTATACAAATTACAAAAGAGGGTAGAAAGTGAGCATCACATCCAGATAATAGGGATATATGCTAGGTAACCCTAAACATAAGTCAGTTGAAAAACTGCTAGTGATGAAAGGAAAAAACATTTTTTATGTTTTTTGCTCACAAGGTGAATATTTTAAAAACAATAGCTTCCCCATATACAAATGGTAACTATTCAGAAAATAGAATGGAGGGACAAATTCTCTTTCTTATAGAAGCAAAATGATAAAATAGAAATGAGTATTAGTACAAATTATAAAAATCTATAGAGAAAATGCAACAATGGATTTTCAATTAAAAAATCACCAAAAATAAAACAAAACCCTTTTGAAATTTATTTTATATAACTCCTGGAATAAAGCAGTAAACTAATCTTTAATCTTTGACTTTATAGGAGATCACAAGAATTAATCACACTGCAGTTTAAACCATAAAGAATGTGACAAATTCTGTAGCTAGAGAAAAATCAATAGCTTTAAATGTTCTTATTTTAATACAAGAGACTTGAAAATAAATTAAGCATTCAATTCAAGAAGGTAGGAAAAATATAAACTTAAGGTAGCAAGAAATAAGATTTGAAAAAGATACCAGAGCAATTCATTAAATTGAATTACCAGTAGAATAAAATTGTGGAATCACTAGATAAAAGGATCTGGGTTTTGAAAATAGCAGTGAAATACAAATTAATGAATAAGTTTAAAAGAGCAATAAAAATGAAAGAGTAGAGATATATAAGATTCGTTATTTTTAAAGGTCAATATTGTAACCACAAATATAATATAATAATTATGTAACAGTCTAGGTGAATAAATTTGAAAGCTCTGATTAAGAGGGTTATTTTCTCACTAACTATATACATTACCAAAAATGGTGCAGGAGACTATCAGGCAAGGTTAGCCTATAGGACTTGACTTTTATTTTCCCCTCTGCTTCAAATACATATTGCTATAGAAATATTTTGTATGGAATCATATATAAAAATGCATCACTTTTTAAAATCATATGATGCAAATCAGATTATAAGCAGTTTAACAGAATGTAACTACTGTTCTTAGCAATAAAATACCTTGATTTAAGAATTAATAAAAATCAGAAAATTTCTTTTCATGACATTAGAAGTCAAAATAAATTCACAGGGCAAACAGTTTTGTTAGGCGTAGCATTTTAGCTCTAGAATAAAAGCCGGTAAACAAGGTGCTCTGTAATCTACACTCTTAAAAACCACCAAGCATCCAAATTCTATTTGGTGATATTGCTATAGAAATATCCCCTTTGAGTGATTGTGTGAAGCATCTTTTCTGTGAGCTTTCCATGTCATAATAGAGAGAGGTGCGCTCAGTAAGCCTCCTTTATCACTTGCAGGATACATGCTCTATGTTTCATTGCTGTTTCCTCATTACACGAGTCCTGCTGTGAATGTGCACACAATCTTTGGAGTTTATGGGCTGATCAGATGGATTAATCATATTAACTTGGGCTCCAAGAGAGCAATTTTATTGTTGCTAATAAATATTGAGATCTTGGGCCTGAGGAATTTCTCTTCAAAGGTGTATTCTTTGAACTGTGTTCCTTTTATGTCATCAAAGCAGCCTATCTATTTCCTAAATTTTCTTTGCGAGTCTTTCTCAAATTGTAACTTGTACACACATACACAGTCAATCTTAAAAATTATTATTGAATCAAAAGAAATGAGAAATCCTGTTTCTTTCCTATTATATTTGAAAGCTTATATCCTTTCACTTTGCTCATTTGCGTATATGTTTTAGGAACCTACAAATATTCACAACATAATAAAAGTAGACCAATCCAAATTTTTGGGGAGAACTGACCCACTCAGTGCCTCCCCCCTTCTCTACATTCACCGATGTATGATTTAATGTAATTAAGTTTACAGACTCTAAGATACGGAGACTATCTAGATTATCCTTGTGGGTCTTGTCTACTCACATGAGCCTTAAAAGCAGAGAACTTCTCCCACTGGAGACAGAAGTGATGAGACAGAAAGAAAAGTCAGAGGGATTCTACGTATTTGGATTGATGTGCTGAAGATGGTGGAAGGGGGCCACAAAGCTAGGGGTGTGGTTTTCCTTCAGAAGCTGAGGAAGAAACCCACCCAGGAGCCAGCACTGAATTAGGGACCTTGTAGATGGACAGTAGAAGAATCTTCCTCCGAGCCCCCAGGAAGGACCACAGATAGACTTGACATGGACACGAACATGTAGCCAACAGAATTGTGAGATGATAACTGGATGTTTTTAAGCTAATTTTTTACAGCAGCAACTATACAGCATCCTGTTACAATTCTATGAAAATCAACACAACAACCCTAGAAAGCATGTTTAACACGTTTCTGCACTACACAAGAAATGAGAGCATTGTTCTTTCTTCTCTGGAGTTATTTGGAATATGCGTGTCCTGGGCATCACAACAGGAGAAAGGCATGGGAGCAGGAACAGGGGCTCAGCTGCAGGGGCGTTTGAATTTACTGACACCTCATTTACAAAATATTCTCAGACTACGAGTATATTTAGTGATGTTCTTGCCCGAGCCTGATATTTGCATATTTAATGTTACTCTTTTTATTACAGTACCTTCACCTAGACGCATTGGATTGACTTACACTTTGCTATCTTTTACAATTAGTGATGCGTCTAAGTTTGTTACCCTGTTGGGTTCTCAGAATAACTTGGGGAGCTATAGCAGATGCATCACAGGTTTGTTTTGAAGAGATGAAGAAAGGAAGGCACAGATAGGGTCGGTGTTTTGCAGGGGGTCACAGAAACATTAAGTATCAGAGCAAGGATTGAAAGTGCCCTCTGAGGTAGCTTTCACCCCAAGCTTCCCGCCTGCCTCTGTGCAGGCTTCACTTTCCCCAAACCTGTCCCTTGCAGGGGTAGCTCTTCCTGCACACCTGTGTCTGTGCAAGAGTCTTATTCTCCTTCCCTTTTAAAAATATAAATAACCACCCATTTGAATATAAAAAATAAATAAATAAGCTGTCTTCTGAGGCTATTCCATGGTCTGGATTCTTCCTTAGAGAAGCATTGATGGACAATGATGCAATCCAATTTATTTTAGAAAGGTTCCTCTGGCTATTGTGTGAATATGGTTTGGAAGAAGGCTTGAGAAATCAAGGGTGTTGGTGAGGTTTTTGGATTGTAGTAGGAAAGTCAAGGCTAGCGCTACATTTGGTCTTGAGCACTTAGATGGCTAGAGATACCATGTATCACCGTGAGGAAGATGGGAACGGAGCAGGTTGGGCACACAAAGTCATGAACTTGGTTTTGAATATGAAATGTTTGCGATATCTATGAATTTTCTCTGTAGAAATGTCAAGTAAACTGTAGGGGAGCAAAACTCTGCCACCCACAAATTTGTCTTTTTTGGCAAAAAGTTGATTTCACGGCAGGGGCTCGAAGACTGGTTGGAGGTGCCTTTGAAAGGATATTGACAAGTAAATTTCTGTAAGGGTGTCTACTGGGAGAACCTAACTTCTTTATCCCTTTTTGATGGAGAACACGGAACTTCTATCTGCGCTTCTCTGTCTACTGTGCCTTCCCCAGTAACCTTCCTTACTGACCTTCCCTTTCTCCAAAGTCAAGTCCTTTCTTAGCTGAGCTGTTTAAGTCGGTGTCTAAAGCTCCCTGAGTGAGTTACTCGGTCATGCTGGGTCCTCCCAGTATACAAGCAGCAGACACGCTATTGCAGCTTCTCTTCGGCTACTTTCCCTTACCGATTTGTCTGGTGGTTGTTTATTCGCTAGCCTAGAAGATCAGAACGGGGTACTGGGTGATTTCCTTTGTATCCTGAAAAAACACTTGCATATAGAGAATAGACTACGACGAGAGAAAGATAAATATTGGATGATTCACTTATGTGTGGAATAAAAAGGCAAAGCAAAGGAACAGCCTAAACTAAACCAAAACAGACCCTAGAAATCTGACTGCAGAACGGAGGCTACCAGAGGGGGTGGGGGTACGGTGGGGTTTAAATATGGGAAGGGGTACAATGACTGTGGTGGGGGACTATTGGTGCTTTGGTGTGGGTGTGGTGTGGTCACATGTATCTGAAGAGCTGTGAACCTGTACCCCTAAATCTTATACTGTGTTGGAAACCAACCTTACCTCAATGAACATAATAAAGAGTAGACTTTTAAGCTGAGATAAAAATATAGCATCCTATGTATAAAAGTTGTTCCTGAGAGTTTGGGCAGGGATGAGGCAGAGCAGGTGGAAAATATGAACTGAGAAGAGACAGCCTATGAGAAAAATAACTGCACACGAAGAGAACTTGACAGTCTCTTATTAGCAATTCTGAAACCACCAAAGCCTGAAAAGTGTATTTTTAAAACAAATGTCAGTAAAACATGAACTGAACTTAAATAAGATTTAAGTGGCAAAATCTAATTGTTATATATGCGAGGACTTTTATGGCCTGTCAATATGTAACTATTTAAATTTAAAAATGTGTGTCAACCTAAATATCAATGCATTTGATTAGAGGTTGCTGCTCTGAGCCCCACCAGGGTATTAGATAATGTGCAGGAAGTGCTCTGTGTTACTTCAACATCTGGTCCCGGTGTTTCAGGTAAGGCACCTGGAGCCTGTGCTAACGATAGGACAAACGAACACGGCAAGTCTCTGGGTAGGTTAGGAGGCAGAATGCTGATAACTGAGGCTAAACATAGGGGAATATAAAGACCCTGCTGGTCTTTGCATGTCATGTTAACAAATGCGGTTTTTAGATGAAATCCAATGAGGCTGTTTGTTTACTTTTTATGAGTAACTTTTTTTTCTCTGCTATAATGAACGTGAGACTAGAATAATTAACTTCCCCAAGGCCACAGAGCTCATAAGTGATGGTTGGAATTCTCACCCAGGCCAGATAGTTCTAGAGACCTCCCCCGCCCCCAAACACAGTGCTGCAGTGCATGCTAAGCGGGTGAACTGGCAGGCACTGACCTATTCTGCACGGTATAGTGAGAGTGTGTGTGTGTGTGTGTTTGCGTGTGTTTGCTACTGTTTTATTTTTTTCCCTTTAAGTTATTCCTTTTTCTCTGTGATTTATCTGTGTATTTTCAGCCACTGTTCTCAAGCGCACTAATTCTCTTCATTACTCATGTTTGTCTGCTGTTCAGCCCTCTATTCGATTTTTGAATTTGGTTATAGTATTTTTTGGATTCATTAGTTCTAGTTGTCGCAGCCTCATAATTCCTCCCTATTTATTGTGTTCTGTTTTACATCCACTGTTGTTTGTTCTTAATGCGGCAAGAATAGTTCTGTTACCCCGAACTCCTCTTCAGGCATGTTCTGCTGGACTGAGACTCCTCTCGAGGTATCCTTGCTCCAACATTTGTGATAAGTTCTTCTGGCTCTTCATTTTTAGTCTTTGGGGGTGGTTTTAGGGAGTTTCCTTTTATCGTAATCAATTGCCTTTATTGCACTCCTCCAAGAAGTTGGTATAATCCTAAGTTTTTACCCAAAGTCTTTAGGTGTCTATTATTTCATAGGCCAATGCCTATGCACCTGTTTGGATGGCCGAGGCGCTGGTGCCTGCAAGGGTAACAGGTAAGAAGGAACCAGGCAGGTGAGTCACACAAGGGCAGCCGCAGTGCACGTCAGGCGCCAGGCCTCCGCAGAGCTGTGCGCACCTGCACGGTGCGTGCGGTGGGGTCCTTCGCGAGCCCTCCCTTAGGCCAACTCCTTGCCTAAATGCCCCGTCCGGTCTCATGCCAGCTTCCCTCTCTGGCTGCCTTTGAGCACTGCGCGACTCAGCTGCGTGAGGGCCGTGGTTGCCAAAGGGCCCAGGCAGGGAATTGTTCTCTTTCCTTCCCAGTGTGGAGCCTCACCCTGGCGCACTTGCTCCTGTTCTTAAGACCCAGGGTGTAAAATATATATGAATGAATAAATTTTGAAAAAAGATCCAGGTGCTTAAGTTCTTTTTCGTGAGAGCACTTGCTCGCTCCCGGTTTCCGCCCGGGTGGGGGTTAAGCGCGTGTTTCACACGTCACAGCTCCGGGCCGGAAACAGTGGCCTCTTCGGTGGTGAGACACAGGTGGTCTGGCCTGGCGCCCCGCCGAGTGAGCTCCAGTTATTCAAGATGGCGAGCCTCAGGCTTAAGCCAACAATCATCACTACGCGCTCACTACATTAATTCTCCAGGGTGCACCTTCTGTCCTGCCTGCCAACTCTGGGCTCCCCCATTTCCACATAGCCCCAGCTTTTAAAGTTCCGAATGTGGTTGCCCCAGCATCGCTGCAAACACAGGTCAGTTTCCCCTGCCCCCTTCCACCGTGCCCTTGCTCCTGGGGAGCGTGATGCTTGCCTACTTATCTTTCAGCGTTGGTGACTGTGTTTTGTTGTACCTGGTTGTAAATACTCGGGGAGGAGAGCTCTGTGTCTTCACTCGCCGCCATCTTGCCAGACTCCTCTGTTTATTTTTTTTTGCAATTTTACTGAGGTATAATTGATAAGTATAGCAAATTGCACATATTTAAATCTATCATTGTATGTGTGTCCAACCACAAAGCAATCATAACAATCCAGATAATGAACAGTTTCATCACCGGTCCTCTAGCCCCATCTCTGGACAACCATAGATTTCTTTTCAATTGCTCTAGATGAGTTTGTACTTTCTGGAATAGGAAAGGAACAATGCAATATGTAAACTTTTGCGGTCTGTTTTCTATCACTCATAATATTAATTTTGACATTCAGTGAAGTTACTGTGTGTACTAATGTTTTGGTCCTTTTTATGTCTAAGTGCTGGACACTCAGAGTGTCCACGGTCTGGGTAGAGCATAGTTTATCTGTTCCCTAGTTTTAGCCATGAAAAATAGTCTTTTTCAGAAGCAGAGGTGAGAGAAAGCATTAGCCTGGGCTAAGGTTATGGTGGTGAAGTTAGACAATAATTTAGAGATGTAAAATATATTTAGGAAATAAAATCAAATGTTGAACACTTGTTTCTCATATCTTACTGTCATAGTTTATTGGAACTGGAAACACTCTTCCTCTAATTTGGGAAGACGGCAGATCCCGAGTTCTATTTTGAATATTTTAAATCTGAAATATCTATGAGATGTTTATAAGAGAATAATATTTTGAAATATTAACCATACATATATTCTTTACCCATTATCTGCTTGCAACCTAGATAGCTCGGCTTATTGCCCTCATCATGAGGTCTTTCATTGCTGCATCCTAAGAAATTCTACACAAAAGAAACAGGCAGTGCTTGTCCTGTGACTTCCAAATAAATTTCTGAATGCTGTGAAAGATCTAACTTTTAAAGGAAGAACTTTTTTTTTTTCAACTCACAATGGTCTGAGACTTTGGACCTGGCTTTAAAAGTTTTTATATAAGAATGTCTTTCAGAATCACAACTAATTGCTTATACCTGACCAGACAAGATAAGGCTTCTACCGGCTGGGGAGAGAGACAGTATTTGTGAGGGAAGGAACAAAGAGATGAGATTTCTAGTCAGGGGCCCCAAGATATGCCCCCATTCTTTGGGTATACTTCTACTATAGATATTGATAGAGCTCCCCCAAAAGTTTGGGGACCTTAAAATTCAAAGGACTTAGAGCTTTGATCCACATCCTATTGCCTTGGAGGAGGACAAGTCTTCTGGATTTCCAGCCAGCCCGGGATATGACACTGCGTGTTGGTGGAACTGGACTCGTCCTGATGACGAGATGATAGAGTAGGACTTTGTGATGGCAACAAGATAGGCTGATCTCACTATTTTCAAATGCCAGATCAATGGCCAGACTATTCTCTGATACACTATGATGATAGGCAAACTCTCCCAAACTGAGATGTCATCATAGAGAGGAGAAAAGGGGTGAATGAAATGCCAAATTATTGTTTTTAAACCTATGGCTACTGAGAAAACCTTGAAGTAATGAAGTTTACCTGAAATGACTATATATAGTTTTCTACGATCAGGGGTAATGGGTCTTTGAAATATAAAATCAATTCAGTTAGATAAAAAAATAATTATAACTGATTGTGTCAGTAAGTACCTATTATAATTGATAAATATCAAAGCAAGTATATCAATTTATCATTTGTGATGTATATAATTGGACATTATGCGCATTGTATACATTTTTTATACTAGAATAACTATAGGGTCTGGAATGGAGCTGGAATGATATACTGATAAACACCGTTACTCTGTAGCCAGCAGTCATGGGTTTGTTTTTTTTTTTTTTTTATAAATAAGGATAACTGAGTTAGCCTGCGAAAGAGGAATTGACTCAAATGAAGCGAGGAACATCTCATACCTAGCTTAATGCTTTTTTAATGATTTATTCATTACTTATGTCTTTACTTCCAAAAACAATATCAGTCATTTTACTATAAAAACACAGATTTTTAAAACTATCTAATTTTAATACAATAAATACAATAGCAAAAAAATTATATAAAAACAAAGTGAGAACTTTTCGCACACTTTCCCTTCCCTCAGTCTGCCCATAATTGTGTGTATATACACATAGCCATGCACAACCACATTCCTGACAAAAGAAAATGAAAATATTTACACACATTACTTCTCATAGTCTCCCTGAAATGATGAACATCAGAGCTTTCATTTCATTAAAAAGGTTAGTGCATCTGCTATCAGGGTATAAAATTTGCTTTGAACCCTAAACCTGGAAGGAATCTCATCCTTTAGTCTTTTAAAAATAGTAGATGCACTTTAAAATTTAAAATTTAAAACTGCTATTTAAAAATAGCAGGTACACTGAAGTATGACTTCCATTTGACATTGGTCCTTAAGCTGGTGGCTTCAGCATAAATTACAAATCGTTAAGGAAATTCTGTGTGGTCAGAGACAAGGAGATGTGGTCCAGGCTGGTAACATCTAGGATTATTAAAGACATAACACCTGGAGACTGGAGACAGCCAGTGGCTAACCTGCCATACGTTCTTGCTCCTCAGCGTCCTGTCTGAACACCAGGCGCGTGGATGCTTCAGAACCTGTTAGAAAAACAGAATCTCAGCCTTATCCCACCTATGCCGAAACAACCTTCATTTTGTTGATTTGCGATATCAATTTGCATGCAGTAACCTATGCATGTTGATTTGATAAATATCGATGACATATCTGACCCCCTATAAACCATCACCACAATCAAACTGAGCATATTCCCCAAAAGTTTCTCTGCGCCTTTTTCATTGGTCTCTCTCCTCTATATCAGTAATTTTTTTAATCTGGTGAGTAGTGTTCCATTGTGTGAATATACCACATTTCATTTCTGTGCTTACTCACTGATGGGCATTTGGTTATTTCCAGGTTTTGGTTATTATAAATGGAACAGATAAGAGCATTTGCAATCAAGACTTTGTGAGGATGTATGTTTTCACTTTCCTTGGGTGTATGTAGGTTTTTTCTGCTATCAGAAAGTAGAACATTCCTTGTGATATGATTTGGTTGGTTTTTTTTTTGGGGGGGTTGGGAGTATTTGAAATTTTTCCCATGTAAGTTAATGGTGATAGCATTCACACACCCAAAAAATAACCTACCAAATCATACCAAAGAGGGGTGTCATCATGCTTTTGGGTAGTGGGGGAAGCTGTACATACAGTGGAATTGCTAGGTTTGTTTTTAAAGTTAGGTTCTTCAGGTGTAATTTTATATATAAAACGAGGTACAGACAGTAAAATTTACCCTTTTGATCTGTATAACTTTGACAAATATAAACAACAATTTAAAATTTTTTATTCATATCTTTTACATTATTGTGTGTTCCCCATAGGTTACCCACCACCTGTTCACCCGTGAAGCCATCACCATAGTCCCCCGTGCTCCCCTCTTCGCCCCTCTTGAGCCCTTACCCTCCCCTCCTTCCCTGCTGAATGTCGCATTCTTATTTGGCTCCCCTGTATTCCTGTTATAAGTGAGACCATTCGATATTTTTCTTTTTCCTTTTGGCTTATTTCGCTGAGCATGACCCCTTCTAGTTCCATCCATGTTGCTGCGAATTGCATGTGTTTATCTTTTTTGAATACTGAATAGTATTCCATTGTGTATATGTACCATATCTTCTTGATCCAGTCATCTATTTTTGGGCATCTGGGTTGTTTCCATACCTTAGCTATTGTAAACAGTGCTGCAATAAACATGCGGCTGCATGTATCCTTTTGGATTAGTGAAATGTAAACAACAATTTAATGATGACCACAAACACAATAGAATGTTCCATCAAACTGAAAAAGTTCCTATGTGTCTCTTTTCTAGTCAGCTTTTTTTTCTCTTCATCCTTAGAAACCACCAATCTGTCCTTTAGTTTTATACTTCCCAGATTATCATATAAACGGGGTCATACAGTATTTAGTATTTTCAATCTCACTTTTTCATTGAACATAATGCATTTTAGAGTCATCTATATTGATGTGTGTACCTGTAATTCATTTATTGTTACTACTTAATATTATATCATATGAATATTTCACAATTTATCAATTCATAACTTGATGGATATTTTAGATTGTTCCATTCTTGGTGACTATGAATGAAGTCATTGTAAATATTCACCTATCTCCCTTTGAGTGGACATACATTCATATTTGTCGTAATATTTAGGAGTGGGTTTGTGGGGTCTTGTGCAAAGTTTGAGGTGTGTAAAGTGACTATTTTACATTCCCACCATTTGGGTGTGAAAGTTGAAATTGTTCTATCTCTTTATCACAAATGTGTGTCATCAGTCTTTTTAATTTGGGCGTTCTAACATTGATATGGCGATATCGCATTGTGTTTTTGCTTTGCATTTCACTGATGAGTAATGATGTTCGGCATCTTTTGTGTCCTTTTCATTAGTGTGCCTTTTGTTTATTGATGCGTCTTCTTTTGTGAAATGTTTGTTCAAATCTGTTAATTTTTATTGGATTATTTTTCTTACGGTTCTTTTGATGGTTCTTTCATATTGGTTGAAATTCTTACAGTATGGCACCTGGGTTCCAAGTGGATGAAAGCAGATTTTACATGTCACTTCTGCATTCTATTGGTCAAAGTCAATGACAGGGCCCTTCCAGATGCAGATAGAGGGAAAACTGATTTCACTATTTCATGACAGGAGTGGCGAATAATTTGTAACCATCCTTAATTTAGCACAAACACCTATGTGTGTATATATAGAGATATATGCCAGATACTGTGCTAAGTGATTAATGCATAGTTTTGCTCAAACTTCATAACAATTCTAGAGGAGGGGTGTACCAAAAATCACTTTCACTTTACATATGAAGAAATTGAGTTTATAGGAATTAGCCATTTGTCCAAGGGGCTGGGGCTAAAACTACATCTGTCTAGC
The DNA here is from genome assembly GCA_004024925.1 of Scalopus aquaticus. Lineage (NCBI taxonomy): Eukaryota > Metazoa > Chordata > Mammalia > Eulipotyphla > Talpidae > Scalopus > Scalopus aquaticus. The sequence goes on along the minus strand of PVIJ01000514.1, from coordinate 258,737 downwards.
TTTGTTGTATTATGCAGCACTGGAGTAGAGGTAAATGGCGCCACTGATCACAGGCAGATGCAGAAAAAGTAGCAAGGAATAGAATATACAGTAAATATATCAATTTTGTCGCAACACAGGATCTGAAAAGGTAGACTGTGGACATATAATTGACTTCTCAGTATAATGATCATAGAGTTGAATTTAAGTCTAAAAATATAAAAACAAAAGAATAAAATTAAAATGATTAGTACTGTACATAGAATGGTTTGAGTTAGGGTTACTGCTGTTTGGTAAGGAATTTAGAGTGGATGGATTACTGAGGTGGCATAGGAAGTAATCATAGTGTAAATTATTTCAGAATGAGGGCTGGCTGTTCTATTTAGCTTTCATTTTGGAAGATGTTATCTTCCCTGATAAGGGAAAGGAAGGTCTATGAAATTTCTCCCACTGTAGCAATAGAAGGTGATTTATAGTAGGAACATCTGGATGGTTAGAGGGAATTTCATGAAATATTTTACAGAATTGAAAAACTCATTGCACGTTGATATGATAGTAAGGGATTTTCAGAACTTTGAAATAAATTTTCTCTGGGTGTTAAGCTAGGTAAATTTCATGTGATAGGAAGATGAAAAATGCCTTTTTGAATTAATCAGTGACATTGGCATATCAAAAGTACTGATTTAAAAACATGATAAAATGCAGAGAAATTAATCCAGGGATAACATGGAAACATTTCTTTGCCCCCTTTAGCTAAAGGTTTCACCCACACTTAGGACTGGAGGACTTTGTGTTGAAAAGCAGAAATCATACCTTACCTTGATCTTGATTATGCGGGAGTATATTGGTTTTTTTCACCTAATCTTTGTTTATGTCTTTATGATCTCCCCAAAGAAAAACAAACAAGCAAACAACAACAGATATCAATACTCTGTGAGAGAAACCTGAATTGTGTGGATATAGCAAACCACTAGAAATGCTGTCTTGCTACCAAGTCTGGCCAGACCAAGTAAGCAGATCCACTCTCCAGATGGGCAGCATGAGAGACCTTCTTCATGGGTACTCGATACAAAATGTCTTCAGTTTACAAAAGATAACTATGATTCATAATTAAAATTTACATAATAAAATTTAAGTATTTTTGAAGCATTACGACATGCATTTTCTATGTCTATAAAAAAGACAACTTATTCTTAAATATGTTAATCTGATAAATAACACAAACTAACAGTTTATATAGAATAGTACAAACACATGGTATCTGAATGTGGCAGTTTTTTTTTTTTTAAATTAAAGTATCATTGCATTATAACACTATGTAAGTTTCAGGGTTACAGCACTGAAAATCAACATATGTATGTATTACTTTAAGTTGTCCAGTAAAATGCCAATTCTAACCTTCACCGTACAATTTACCCAATTTTCCACCCCCTTCCCTCGTCCCTTCTGGTAACCACTAATTGGTCTTATAGTGTAAAAGTTTATTTTTTTTTAATTTAGCTCATTGTTTGCTTTCTTTCTATACCACATGTAAGCGAAAACACGTGGTGTTTCTCTTTCTTGCTCTGACTTATTTCAGAAAGCTTAATATCCACTAGGTCCACCTATATTGTTGCAAATAAAGGATTTCATCTTTGTTTCAAATGGCTGAATCGTGTTCCATTGTGTATATATACCCCACAAATTCTTTATCAACCATCTGTCAGTGAACACTTAGGTTGTTTCCAAGTCCCGAAATAATGCCACTACACACCTAGGTGCACATCTTTTTTTTAATGTATATTTTTTATTTATATCTTTTACATTATTGTGTATTCCCCATAAAATTCCTACCACCAATTCACATACATCTCTTTGAATTAGCATTTTGTATTTATTTTGATAAGCATGTACCCAGATCAGATGTAATTTCTGTTTTGTTTTGTTTTGAGGGATTTGGGTAATTGCCATTCTCACAGGTGTGAAGTGGTATCTCGTTTTTTAAATGCGCATTTCCCTAATAAGATATGCTGAACATCTTTTCACATGCCTACTGGCCATCTGTATGTCTTTTTTGGAGAAATATCTATTTAGATCTTCTGCCTATTTTAATTGGGTTGTTTGGGGTTTTTGTTGTTGTTGTTGTTGATGTATGTGAATTCTTTATATATTTTGTATATTAATTCCTTATTGGACAAATGATGTGCAAATATTTTCCCCCATTAACTAGGGTGTCTTTTCATCTTGATGCAAATTTCCTTCATCATGGAGAATCTTTTTAGTTTTATGTGGTCCCATTTGTTTATTTCTGCTTTTGTTTCCCTTTGTGTTGAAATTGAGTCCCCAAAAAGATGTCTAAGGTCAGTGTCAAGATGTGTATCACCTATGGTTTCATCTGTTTATTTTATGGCTTCAGTTTTACATCCAAGTCTTTACCCATTTGGGGTTAGTTTTTGTGTATGGTGTGACTTAGTGGTTTCGTTTCATTCTTTTATTTTTTTTTAATTTTTTTAAAGATTTATTTATACATACAAGCTGGGGGTACAGGCCAGAGGCGCGGGCGGCAAGAGGGTTCACCAGAGACAGAGCGGGGAGCAGAACAGGCAGATCAGAAATACACTGCTGAGGGGAGCAGCGGGCGAGGCAGGAGAGGTCTGCCGCGCCATGTGGGTTTCTCCCCGGCTGGGCGTGGAACTCGCATCACGTGCTGCCGCCAGCTCCACAGCGCAGCGCTCAACCACTGCGCCACCAGGGAGGCCCCTCCTTTCATTCTTTTACATATGACTTTCTATGTTTCCTGTACCATTTATTGAAGAGACTTTCCTTTCTCTATTTTATTCTTGGGTCCTTTGTCATAAATTATGTCATATATGTATGGTTTTATTTCTGGAATCTAAATTCTATTCCATTAATCAGTGTGTCTATTTTTATTGCAGTGACATGGTATTTTAATTATTATCTCTTTGTAATATAGATTGAAGTCAAGAAGTGATACCTCTATTTTTGCTCTTTTTTTTCTCAGGATTGTATTTGCTATTCAGGGTCTTCTGTAGTTCCAAATAAATTTCATGATTTTTTGTTCTGTTTCTATGAAGAATGTCATTGGTGTTTTGATAGGCATTTTATTGAGTCTGTATATTGCTTTAGGTAATATAACCATTTTAATTATGTCAATTCTTCCAATCCATGAGCACAGAATATCTTTCCATCTCTGTGTCTTCTATTTCTTCTAACAATGTTTTACAGTTTTTCATGTACAAGTTTTTTAGTTCATTGGTTACATTTATTTCAAGGTATTTCATTATTTTAGATTCAATTATAAGTGGAATTGTTTTCCTAATTTCTCTTCCTGCTAGTTCATTGTTTGTATGTAGAAACACAAGAGATTTTTGTATATTAATTTTTCAGCCTGCCACTTTATTGTATTCATTTGTTGTTTCTAGTATCTTTTTATTGGACTCCTTGGAATTTATCATGTCATCTGCAAATAGTAATAGCTTTACTTATTTCTCTCCCATTTGGATATCTTTTATATCTTTTTCTTGTCTAATTACTCTTCCTAGGATTTCCAACATTATATTGAATAGCAGTGTTCAGAGTGGACATCCTTGTCTTGTTTTTGATATTAGAGGGAAAGTTTTTAGTTTTTCACCATTAAGCGTGATGGTAATTGTGAATTTTTCATATATATGTATATATCCATATACACATGTATATGGATATATATGTATACATACACACATACATATATGTATACATATGTATGCATATATACATGTATATCTGTATATGTACATATACATATGTATTTATACGTATACATATATACATGTATGTATATACGTATATATACATATATATATACACATATATATCCTTTTTTATATTGAAGTACTTCCTCCATTTTCTTGAGGATTTTTATCATAAAAGGATGTCAGATCTTTTCAAATTCTTTCTCTGTATTTATTGAGATGATCATATGATTTTTTGTCCTTTTGTTGTTGTTTTGTTGTTTTTAAATCCAGTTTCCCACTCTGTCCCTTTGCTTTGGTGAATTCAGTTCATTTACATTTAGGGTGATTATCGATATATGAAGGCATGTTACTGCCATTTTGTCTTTAATTTTCCAGTTCCTTCCATCTCCTTGTTTGATTTTTTTTTTTTTTTGGACTTTCTCCTCTTCAATTTAGATGGGATAGCTCTTTAACAATTCTTGTTGGAGAGGTCTAGTATTGACCAACTCCTACAGTTTCTGTTTGTATGGGAAGGACTTAATTTCTCCCTCATACCTAAAAGAGAGGTTTACAGGATATAGTATTCTTGGCTAGAAGTTTTTGTTTTTTATTGCTTTAAATATGTCATTCATTCTCTCTTGGCCTGTAGACTTTATACGGAGCAGTTTGATATAAGCCTGATGGGAGTACCTTTATAAGTTACCTGCTTTTTCACCCCTAGCTGCTTTCATGTCCTTGTTTTTGTTTGTTTTGTTTTGTTTGTATTATTTGTCTTCGACTCTTGATACTTTCACTCATATGTGTCTTAGTGTAGGTCTCATTGCATTTAGATAATTAGGTGTCCTGTTAGCTCCATAGCCAATACATTCAGTTCCTTCCCCAGACTTGGGAAGTTTTCATCTATTATTTTCTTGAATAAGCTCTCTGTTCCCTTCTCTTTTTCTCTTCTCCTTCTGAAATACCATTGTTTTATGTTGCCTTTCCTAATGGAGTCAGGTATTCCTCAGAGTATTTCTTCATTTTTTAAAAAATCTTATTTCTTTTTCTTCTTCCACCTGAAGCATTTATATATAACTATCTTTGAATTCACTAATTTGATCCTCAGTTTGAACTATTTTGCTTCCATGGCTTTCTTTATCACTTTTGATCTCATTTATTCAGTTCTTCACATTCTGATTATGTTATTTTCTTAATTAAAGCTAAAGCTTCAATTTTTACTTTTTTCTCATTAATTTTATTTCTTAACTCATTAATTTGTTTTTCTAAGTTTTTTTTTTTGGTATCTTTATTAGCTATTCTGAGTTCTCCTACATCACATTGATGTGCATTTCTGAATTTTGGCCTACCTCTTTGAAATTCTTAATTATAGTAATTGTGAACCCTCTATATGATAGGGAGATACAATCTTCCATGTCTTTGTGTTTGGGTTCTGGAGAGTTGTTCCCAACTAATGATGCCATATTCCCTTGAGGTCTCAAGTTCCATGTGTCATAATTTTTTGCCTTCTCACTTTGCTACTTTAAATTTCCCTGCTTTTATTTTAAAATATGCTTAGAGAATTCAGTTGCTTCACTTTTTCATTAGGTGGTCTTGTAGATTTTTTTTCTGTTTCCTATTGTCTTTTGTAAGTACTTAGGTAGGTCTTAGCAATTGCTGTCAGTTGGTGAGGGGAGAGAGGGATAGGGACAAGTTCCTATCAGGAACATATTGGGAGCTGATTCATGTTTGTGGTGCTACTGATATCCTACTTCTCTGGGGTGCTGTAATTGAGACTTGGTAGTATGTTTAATATCAGTGCACTTCACAAGGTCAGTACAAGTCATATGTGGCGGGAAAGAGGAGTATAATGTGGAATGCTCTTTTTTTTCTGTTGTCCTCCTTACAAGTATCTTAACCTTTGTGGAGCACTCCAACTTCTCCACTATGGACTTTACCTGGGCAAAAGCATGTGTCTCCACACCATTTCCACTCTCCACTCCCCGGGGCCCCTAACTGAGCTTGCAGCCCTGTCCTCTTTGTCCCCTGACCCATACCACCTTCACATTTCTCTCCACCCAGCTTCTGTCCAGTGATGCGTGAATCTCCTTTGTGAACCCTATAGTACAATCTGTGTCAGTCCCTGAGGTACACGGGTTGTTCCAGTCTCACTCCAAGCCATACAGTTCTCTCATTGGTGTTTTTTTTCTAATTATTAGCTATTCCTCTTAGGAGCAAAGCAAGGAATATGTATAATCATCTTGGTGACATCATGCATATGACAATTCTTGATGTTCATAAAGCTTCAGGTTATATACATTATAAAAGCAAGATAAGAAGAGACATTGTGCCCTATTTTAGAGGAATGTAAATGCATTTAATCCTTTTTTTCTATTAGTCCATTCACTAAATACAATAAATATAAAATACATCCAATTACAGCACAAAGGGATTAAATCCAGAAAGTTGCTATGGTGCAGAATTTACCATATAAACCCTATTAACTTTTAGTTTTCAAAAACATAATCCATATTATCTGGAAGAAATGTTAGAAGTAGTAACTAGGAAAACATATTATGAGGACATTGCATTTTTATGAATCTATTGTACTTATCAGATTCTACATTTTAAGTCCAATATTGTAAAATTCCTAATTATTTCATTTGTAGAAAAAAGATATATTTACTAAAATATTATCAGGTTGAATTAGTATATGGAAATGCTGTTGAAAGGTTGAGACCCTACCATATTTCAGAAGTTTCTAATTGACTTTAACAACACAAAGGCCATCAGCTAACCTAACAAGAGCCATTTCAGTAGCATAATTGGGCAGAAAGCAGAATAAGATAAGAGTTTCATGCTATACACGCACAGAATAATATTCAGCTGAAAATTCAAGGGGGTCCTATGCAAAAAATAAGTAATTGTTCTGTGTAGCTTTTGTTTTTCTAATTATATGTTCTCTTATTTCTAGTTGCTTCTTCCTTCCCAACTCTGAGCTTTGCCTGCTTAAAATCAGCAAGACTACTATGCTGCCTTCGTTTCTCCCTCCCTGTTCTGTGGTTCGGGGAGTCTTAGTACTCATTTCACTGATTTTCCTTGTTTGGGAGAATCATAATCATAAACTGATTGTTGTTCATTGTATGGGAACAATTGTATCATATATTTTGTTCAGTGTTCTAGTATCATAGCAAGAAAGGAAGTCTAGTATCAGTTAATCTGTTATGGCAAGTAGAGAATAGAACCTTCTTTGTAATTGAGTTGTTGTTTCTTCCTGAATGCCCACATGTATCTTTCTTTGTCCTTGAAATTTGGTAGCATTTCCAGATAGGTTTTCATGCTGAATGTTCTGTCCCATTTTTTTCCCAAGATACAGTATATCCTTTTTATCTGCATATTCAGGCTTTTCTTAGCCTTCGTTTGTCTTGCTTCATTCTTTAGGAACACCAGTTCCGTGAGAGTTGGACATCTTTTATCTGGTTTTCAGGTATTACTTTTAATGTTTTAAAATCTCTTTTGCCTTTTACTTTTTAATGTAATTTATTCATGTTTTTTAATTAGCCCACTTTATTTTCAGTAATATTCATGTATAGTTGTGTTGTATCTAATATTATTTTATTTATACTGCTTAGCTCTCTCTTTTATACTTATTTTCTGAGTTCTAGCTTTTCGTCTCCACATCATGTAATCTAAGTTTTAAACCTCTGTATTCCTACTGGAAGTTTTTTCTCATTATGAGGATAATTATCTGAATCTGTCTTCTGATTCCTTGTATAATTCTTCTCTAATGCATGTTTTTTTGGTCCTTTTGCTTTTATTTAGTTCTTTCAATTAAAGATAACATTTTTCCTATTTCTTTTGCTAGCTTAATGCTTACTTTTTTGAGATTATGACTCATCTCTTAATGGAATCAGCCATATTTTGGAGATGGGAGCAGGGATACTGATGTCGGGGTGCCAATATCTTTGACATAGGTTTATTTCCTAGACCAACTTCTTACCACAAATATCTGTCTTTTTTCCAGGTGGTAATGTTAACTCTCAGTTACTGACATTCAAGTCATTGATGATCCCTTAAGCTGTGGGATCTCTGTTGTGTGCTGTAGTGATTATTATTTCCTGTCTGTCATTCATTCCATTTTACCTCTGGTAGTCCCAGCTGCATATTAAGTTAAATCATAGATAAACATGTTATATCAGTTTAGTTTCTTCTTCAAGTCCATATCCCATGCCATATCCCATAGTGCCAATCTGAGTTTCTAAAGTTTTCTCTGTTTCTCTAGTTGTCTTCCCATCCCTCTAAATCGACTCAAAAGAATTGTTGAATAAAACACTAATGATAGCAATAAGTATTATGGAGGAACTTGGAATCCTTCTCAAGGTTGAAGAGGTATGTACTCTTTGTGTGAATCTTTTCCCTTGTTTTGCTTCATGTGTTATAGTGTATTACAGATATGTCTCAAAATACATGGATTGAGGTTGTGGTCATTTTCTCATGACTTTGAAAAGAGACCCACCCACCTATACATATACACACGACTTTGTTCATTCTGTGCTATTGAGGGAGGGAATTACAGCAATAAACACACTGCTCTTCAATGTTTAATGGAGATTTTATATTAGTTTAAATTTAATTTCTGGTAGAGTCCATATTATTTATGGAGGAAATTGTTGTCTATTTTGTAGGAAAAAAATAGAATATAGTTCTGTACTATTCTACCCTAAAGTCATTAACCAATATATTTATTTATGTTGAGGATTTTCAGGAGCTTGGTTTCAAGAACAACTAAAGAATTTTGATTACAGTGTTTCTCTTCCCCTACCTGGAAACTTGTTCAACTGAAGGAAATTAATTAGATGTCCCATACCATAACCCCTTGTTACTCTTGTGATCCTTGGACTAGCAGCATAGACTTCACTGAGAAGTATATGAAAAATAGATAATCTTAGACCTACTCAATTGCATTTTAACAAGACCCTTAGGTGATCCCTGTGCACATAACAGTGTTGGAAGTACTGATTTTACCAGGAGTGTTCCCAGATCTTAAGAAGTTTTGCATATGATCTCAGACCCAGAAGGGATCTGTGTATCTATATTTCTTCCTCCTGTAGTCATAATGTAAGTAACCATGGCCAAGAACCTGTGATATGGTGATGAGTTTCAGGGAAAAAAGCCATAATTTCTGTAGTTCACCAATTTCCATGACTGATTTCGAGCTAACAGTATGATGCCACTGAATATGGAATTGGAGAGATGCACACAATCTATCCCTGCATGCCTATGCAATCTGACTCCAGCAAACCCTTGTTGAAAATTTATTTATTGCCATTATTATTGCATAAAGACTTTCTGTATTACCAAATTCTGTTATACTTGGGGTCTTTTTGAATGTGCTTCAATTGCTAATAAGTAGATTGGCAAAAATAAATATTAAGATAAAATCGAAAATTTAAAAACTTTTCTTTAGCTCTCTTTATCCTTTTAACACATACTAGTTATAATATCTTAAAATTTTGCCTTATAAATCCAAATCTTCATATGTGTAGATTTTCACATGAAGTCCGTACCATATCACATTTTGATCTTCAAAATAAACAGTTTTTCCTAGAGCATTTTAATCTTGTAATAATTTATGTAATCACTTGAATATTCTGTGAGAAGGTGTGGACATTTTGCAAAGAAAGTGATTGACTTGGTTGGCCAAGGTCACAAGACAAATATAGAGACAAAACAAGAGAGAAACCATGGCTCCAGTTTTCCAGCATCCCGGTCCTGCTGGTTGTTTCTGTCAAAGCCCTTTTATAGAGAAAAATGATAGAAACAGTTTTAGACCCTCTTGTGGGGGTAAAATTCCTGGGCATTTTAAAGAGTTTAAATGGCAGTTAAGTTTATGCCCCCCAATGTCCCCTGCAGTCCTCAGCTCACTTATACATCATTATTGGTAATTACCTATTTAATAGCTATACTCTATGCAGGACTTTATCTTCCATAAGGTTCAAAAATAGAACTTTGTTCACTTTTGAATTTTTAGTTTTCCTTTTCACTTGTCATTGTTCTCTTCATCTAGAAAGCCATCTTATTTTTTTCTCTCAGGGATACTCCATATCTAACCTGCTTTCACCTTGTCACACGTGTTTTTAGCTCAGTAACATCCACAGAGGGTACTTTACTACCATCCCATTTACACACCCTGAAATTCACTTCTGCTCCCTCTGTTTCCGTCAATTAATTTATTGTGACTTTCATTTGTATATTAATCTACTTGTGTATTTTTTTTAAGATTTATTTTTTATTTGTACATACAAGCTGGGGTACAGGCCAGAGGCGTGGGGCGGCGAGAGGGTCCACCAGAGACAGAGCGGGTAGCAGAACAGGCAGATCAGAAATACACTGCTGAGGGGAGCAGCGGGCAAGGCAGGAGAGGTCTGCCGCGCCATGTGGGATTCTCCCCGGCCGGGCGTCGAACTCGCGTCACCGCCGCCGCCAGCTCCACAGCGCAGCGCTTAACCGCTGCGCCACCGGGGAGGCCCTACTTGTGTATTTTTTATTGTTTCTCTCAAGGGATTATATGCTCAGTGATAGGAAAGACTATGCAAGTTGTATTAGCCATTGCATTTTATAACACCTGGCCTAAAATTAAGAATGCATTTGACATTTAACAAACATGTATTGGCTGCCTGACTGTCTATTTAGGATTCTTTTTAGAAGAAGGTGTAGGCATAAATCATAAGTAAAAGTGAATAACATTACATCGAAAATCAATATGCATGATACTTATGCATATTTCTCTTTTTCTGGCATCGTTAAAATGATTCTCTAATGAGAAAATTTACTATGTACAGCTTCCTAAAATGGTAATTAAAACTGGTTGATATACAGATTTCAACATCCTTCTGCATTTTTCTAAAGGCTGAAAGCTCCCTGAACTTATTGGAGCTATAAATGGATATTCCTCTACCAGTCGATGAGTATTCTGGAGAGATGCCTATATATTAATTAATATTCTTGAATTTGTATTGCTTTGCATGTTCAAAGCCAATATGTTTTGCTTGAAATATTGATTTTTGATTACGTATCTTTTGCAAAAAATTCACTTCTGACCTTGAGATTTTCTTGCGCAAAGCTCTAAGAAGTAAGGCATATTTTATTAGTGTTTTTACTGGAAGTGGCAATACAATATACCTACTAAATGGAATCTTCTTCCTCTGTGGAATGGAGATTAGGTTCAGGAAGTTGTGATACAGCTGCAATGGACTGAGCTCAGAGCTCGTTTTTCTAAGTCTTTGTCTTATAAACTTGGTCAGATATAGTGTTTGGTCTGAATAAATTTAAAATTAAAAAATGGATAAATGCTTTTAAGGATTCATTTCTCATAAATCATTTCCTGGAGTCTCTAGGAAAGATATACCAGCTTGGAATCCTTAAAAGTTTAAGATAATATGAATGGAATCAGAATAATGTCTCTCAGATGCTGCATCATATTTAGAATTTAAAGAGCTCACGGAATTCATCTTGTCAAACTGACCAACATGTGTAAGGCATTTGCCTAAAGTCACACAGTGAGTGAACACCAGAGTCAGTCCTTGAACCCAGGAAAACTGGCCCCCAATGTAATCTCCCCAAGACACACTCACCTGTTGGGAAAGCTGTCTCTAGGAAATGGTAATAAAGCGTATAGGTCTGGGAAAATATTGGCGATTAAATAGGATGCTTTTAGGAGAGAAAATCAATAGCTGAAGTCCCAAGGTAATTTTTAATCTTGACTCTTTTATTTTTAGCATGATATTTGGTGATCAAAAGGACTAAACATAATAAGAATAAAAACATACACTTTATCACATACTGAATGAGTATCATTACGGATTTTTGAAAACTTTAAATTTCCACCTGATAGATAATAGATTGCTCATTTTTCTACAGAGAGTCTTTTAGATTTACAAAGTGTTTTCATGTTCATCATCTCTATGAATGCCCTTGATGAGTGTGCCTGCCACATAAATAGTGTTTATCTCCTTTTAGAGATGATGAACTCGAAATTCCCTAAATTTGGGATTTGTATAAGTTACTCAGCTTGGTATCGACTAAGACAGGATTCAAACCTTTGTCCTCAAAGTTTAATATGCATCAGGTTCCTTGTAGGTCTTGTTAAACTCTCATGGATCAGAGTTTCTGATTGAGTAGATCTAGGTCTAGTTGGAGGCCTAATAATTTGTATTTCTAACAAGTTCACACACCATACTGATATTTCCATTCCAAAGACCCACCCACTGGTGTAGTTAGCTCTAAATCCAGCCTTTTTGTATTCCTCGTGTGGTCTCTTCTACAGATTGAGAATGTTTCCAAAGCAAGTGGTTTGCTTAATCCCTTTTCTCAAATTCTTTCTCAAAGTCACTATTCTTTATATTTAGCAAGTTGCTAAAGCGTTATCTCAGATTGTGGTTTACTCAATTCAGTGATGTTTTAAACAGAAGATATACATTGACTTATGTACCACGTTCATTGAAAGAGGTGTGTATCATTTTGTTACGTTAAAGTAAGTCTCATCCATAATTTTTAAACTCATTTTATTTAATGGTTAGTTATATCTTGTGTGGTAATGCCACCCTTGTAATTTTGTTGATAATTAAGTAGGATTGACACTGTTAGTTGCTGATTTTTGCTCCCAAATATACTGCACACTAAATAGGATAAAAATCTAAAGCAACTTGCTCTTGAGAACTATAGTGCTTCTCTGTGTGATTAATTACCACCTGGAAACTGCAAATATGTCCTAAATTAGAAGCCTTGTACTTGATAGGTTTATAAAATTATTAGACATTGAACTTGAAATAGAAGTTGAGAACTAAAAGTCTTATTTTTGAGTAAGATGAATTTTTAAAGATAAAATCTAAGCAGTTTTGTGAACATCAGTTATTGGTTTATGAGTATTTTTACTTTTCTCACTTTTTACTTTAAAGATATTTGATCCTAAGCAACCTGGACTGATTTTGACTTTCTAGATAAAATCCAAAATACCCAGTTAAATTTGAATTTCAGAGAAATAAAAGTAGGCATTTTTTAGTGTCAGTCAGTCCTAAGTATTGCATGGAGCATACTCATACTAAAAATAATTACTTGTTCATTTGAAATTCAACTTTGACTGAGAAACCTTTTCTTTTTCTTGCGAAATCTGACAAGTCAAGGCTGATCATGAAGTAGAGCATCACCTGCTGGTTGAAACTACAGGGAACACGTGCAAGAAGCCCATTTAATCTTAGCACTGGATATGAAAAATCAGATTCAGAAACTCAGAATAAGTGCATTATATTAACATCATGTATTCATACTTCTATCTCATATATGATACATGTTATATATTATACATACTTATTATACACATTATTTGCACATATATGTATTGTTTTATCAATCATCATGCCAGGATAGCATAGTTAGCTATGCATTGGACTCCTGGTGCAGAAAAAAATATAAGTGGAACCCAAAAACCATATGGATTTCAAGCTCTGGCAGAACATTCCACAGGCAAGTCTCAAGTGCATGTTTGATGTTTTGTCATTGCCTTTCCTACTTATTACCTTCTTTTTTCCCCCATATGATCGCTGCACAGCAGATAGCTCTTTAGATAGCTTGGTATATTGTGTCCCACGGCTTTGTTTTTTTCTTTTACTTCTCTTAATTTCCTTTAATACAACAAATGGTTGAAGGTTAGTTCATATCCTAGTAGCATTCAATTACTTGCCTTATTTTTTTACCTGCACCAGGATAACTAAAAATTTCAAACTGAACAAATAACAACAGAAAAGTTGGGAAGCACAAATGTAAAAACCTATTGCTATGCTGAGCACTGAAAACCCTGCTGTTAATTGCTTTCTTTTCTGCATGCTTGGCTGAACTTTTCCTATAGGCAAGTCAGGTGTGTTTAATGAGCCATGGAAAAATGTGGGAACCCCCACGTGGGTCTTCTGAATCTTTAAGATGCATCAGTTGAAACGGATGGATTTGTTTTACCTTCAGTCATTATGTCAAGTACCATGGGTTCCTTGAATCAATTAGCTCTTATTTATACATATTAATGCCTATTGATTTCTTAATTCAGTTCTACCTCTGTGGCCAGATAATGACTTCCTTTTTTCTCTTCCCTTTGGTGGTGGCAGTGAGTGGGGTGTCCAAGGGTGAGGTGTGAATGGACATTGAAAATAAGGAGTCCTAATTAAGGATCCAACAAAAGGCATTTAGTTATTGCTCTAACCAATATTGGGTATTTCTCTTAATTTTCAGAGCCTTAGTTTCTCTGTTGTTCCATGAATAGTGTATAACACCTGGCCTAATGCCTCATAGAGTTGCTGTAATAATCAAATAAATTTAGGATGTTCTCTACTGTGACATAGCTGGTGGGGAAAGACTAACAGCAGCAGTGGGAGCAAATGGAGAATTCCTGGAATTAGCCATGCCTATTGAGGTGGTGTAAGGACTGCAGGAATTGACCTAGGGTTAAGGTGATGTTTTTTCCAATGAAATAAAAGGGATATTCACTTGTAGGAGTTAGGGGCCAGAAGTTGCAGAAGGGACAGAACAATGGAAACGTTGAAAATCTTCCCTGAACTCTAAGAATGTAAATATTTGGGGTAGCGTTATCAGATAAAATACAGGATACACAGTTAAATTTGAACTTGTAATTACAAAAGGAAAATTTTTAGTATATGTAAATCCTAAATATTGTATGGGAAATACTTATACTAAAAATCATTGGTTTACCTGAAAATCAAATTTGGCTGTGTTTCCTGTATTTTCATTTTGCAATCTAGCAAACCCAGTCTCAGAAATCTTGGGGTTGTCTTCTTTGCCCCTTTTCACAGCTATTATTGTGGAGGAGACGAATTTAAGAATCAGTTCCTTGCTACCTGCCTCAAGACGTTGTTGATTGACAAATGATACTTTAATATTGTTAGAACTTTGTAGTTTAATAACTGGATTTATACATCTTGCATGATTTTTACATTTTCATCCCGACTTTACAGATTAAGAAACTGAAAATCAGAGTGATTGAACGCTTGTCCAAGTGTGTATGGCTAGTTAGTGGAATATTCGGTAATTAGACACAGTTCTTTGATTCCATGTGCAGTGTTATCTTAACTATTTCTAAGCTGTCTCTTGGGCTGATTAGATCTTAGCATTCATGTTTTACCAGTAGATTTTCTTTCATTTTCCATTATCTAAAACTAATCCCAGCAGGCATTTGTTCTAATCCAGTTGTTTTGTTTATGTGATTCCATTGGAGATTTACTATTAACAAGGTCACTGTAAGTAAAATACACAGCCCACTGAATGTGTCATTGAGGTGTCTTTGACCAAATGAATTGGACAAATGTAGTGTTATTAGAATTTATGTTTTCTTCCCAATTGGAAACTCAACAATTTATTTGCTCCACAGTTTTAAATATTTTCTACAGTGTCACAAATTGACTTGAAATAACATAATTGCCATGTAATATGTTCTTTTAAAATCACTCCTACATTGATATGAATGGTCATTGCATAGTAAATCTTAAGTAAATTTCTGCAGCACAACATACTTCAAAGAGAACAATTCCAGGACATGTTTAATGGTAGTAACGCACAGAGTCGCACTGGCAAGTAATGATTCTCAAGAGTGTGGACCCTGGATGGAAGCGCCAGTGTCCCCTGAACTTGCTATTGAGATAAAGTACCTAGAGAGCCATCCAGATCTAAAGAACTGCAGACCTGCAGCCTCAGTGTTTAACAAGCCCTCCTGGGGATTCTGGCGCATTACAGAGTTTGAGAAACAGAGCTAGCCTAACACTCAGCTGAGAGTGAAGATCGGATGCCGACTTCAAAAAGCTGTGTTTACACACATTTCTCTTGCAACAATCCTTCTGTGGACAGCATCTGATCTCATTCTACCCCTAGGCTGTAGTTCCTGTAAATTAGAAATTGCTCAGCAGGTGGGCAGAAGGAGCTGTTAAAATAATGGAGAGATAAGATATGAAACTGAATGCACAGAATTAATTGCTAAATGTGACTGTGTGTCCATCTTTCTGAGTGGGGAAATGTAGATTTAGGACACTTGCGATAGGTGCGAGGCCCGCTGCTCAGCGTAAATACGCGTGTCTCACTTATTTCTCACACCGTTCTGTCTTGGAAGGATTACTGTGCCCATTTATTAGATGACAAAACTGTGCTCTAAAATATCAAATACCCTGCTCAGAAGGCAGAGACCTGCCTTTGTTTCTCATCGAGGCCTAATTGGTCTCCTTTATGAGAGCGTCAGGCCTCCCCACAGTGTAATCAGCACTTTCCACCGCCACCCGTCCTGAACTAGCTCTCATCATTCTACAGTGCAGTTTGCTATTAAAATTCGCAAGTGTCTTGAAAACAGCGGGTAAATATAGAAAAACAAATCTGAAGGCTTGAGCTGAAGCATTTCAGTTTCTCACTCCTAACCCACAGAGACAGACCTTTTAGGAATTCTCTACAATAGAACATATAAATGTATGCATTAATATTGCAATTTTATAGTTTACAAAAATGAATGCACTAATCACTCATAAGTATCAGAGGTGTTATTACAGATTATTAGGATACCAGATAAGTGAAAAACATAAATCCTAAAATTAGCTCCTTTCTTCACACCATACACAACAGTAAATTCAAAATGGATTTAAAAACTTAAGTGTGAACCAAAAATCTTTAAGCAAGCATTTTTAATATATATAGTAGAAAATATTTTCAGGATCTTGTGAATCTATGTCGGTGGCTTTCCCTTTTTTTGATTGGATTTTGTCGTTGTTGTTGAGCTGTATGAGTCCTTTATATATTTTGGAAACTAACCCTTTGTCAGATATGTGATATGCAATTATCTTCTTCCAGTCTGTGGGTTGCCTTTTTGTTTTGCAACAGTTTCTTTAAAGATACAAAAGCTCTAACTAGTTTGATATAGTCCTACTTGTTTATTTTTGCTTTTGTTTTCCTTGCCACTGGAATGATGTCCCCCAAAACATCTTAGCAGTAGATGTCCTCAACTGTATTCTCTGCGTTTTCTTTTAAGTATTTTGTGGTTTCAGTTCTTATAGCCAAGTCTTTCATCCATTTTGAATAAGTTTTTGTGTGTGGAGTTAAGGATCTAGCTTCAATTTTTTTTGCATGTGGCTGTCCAACTTTCCTAATGTGCTAAAGAGGCTTTCCTTCCCATTGTATGGTCATGGCTCAAGATTTCCTTAAAAGTATCTATTTAAAAAATTTTTAAATGAAATTCATTATATGAAAATTTAAAATATTCATGTCACAAAGTAAAAATGTGATCATGAAAAAAATAGAAGACAAATGACAAATTAACAGAAGGTATTTCCAACATATGCAATGGACAAAGGACTCGAAACCAAAATATCTGAAGACATTCTTTAAGTGAATAAAGAGAGTGTACATGATCTGGGGTAAAAATAGACGATAAAGACAAGAGGGAATTCACAGTAGAGGAAGTTGAATGGCAAATAAATATATGAAAAAGTGCTACCCTCTGTAGTAATCAGGGGAATGTAAATGAAGTCATCAGTGGAATGCCATTTCATACTCTTTAGATTGGCAAAAACTATGCAATCTGGCAATAACAAGTATATACTTCTGGTGAGTGTGAAGCCATTTTGCAGAGGGTAATTCAAAAATACTAGAAATTCGGGCCTCCCTGGTGGTGCAGCAGTTGAGTGCTGCGCTGTGCTGTCGGCGCGGCGATGGAGTTCAAGGCCCGGCCGGGGAGATTCCCACATGGCGTGGCAGACCTCTCCTGCCTCGCCCGCTGCTCCCCTCAGCAGTGTATTTCTGATCTGCCTGTTCTGCTCCCCACTGTGTCTCTGGTGAGCCCTCTCGCTGCCCTATGCCTCTGGCCTGTACCCCAGCTTGTATGTATAAATAAATCTTTAAAAAAAATACTAGAAATTCTACTATGTATGGAAACCCAGCAATTCCATTTTTAGATATCATTCTGAGGAAACACTCCTATTTGAGTGCAGAGAGTCAGGCATGACTAAGTCAATGCAGCACAGTGTGTGATAAGGACTGGAAATAATTTAATGTCCGCCAATAGAAAAATAGAAAAGTAAAATTTTGCGTATTCATGAACTATGATATTATGTAGTAGCTAAAAATAATGAGCTAGATTTCTATGTATCAACATGACAAATTTCCACTATCTAATGTTGATAGAAATAAATAATTTTTAATAAAGTACACAAAGTGTAGATACCATTTGTGTAATTTAAAACACATGTAGCAGTAATATGTAGGGGTTACAGAGATAAATATGTATGTACAAAATATGGCTTGGTACTGTAAACTCAGTATTCATGGTTTCTTTTGGGGAGGAGCTAAGGTAGAAGAATAGGATTGAGGAGGAAATTCTAGGGGCAGAAGTGATCAGAAATGTTTAGTTACTTGTAGTTTAAAAATACTACTAGAGTAGAACAAAATACAAATATCTGTCATTTTTCTAGGCAGTGGGTAAATGGAGGCTTGCAGTAATGGTGTCTGCACTTTTGGCATCATTACCCTTTTTATTCCAAATGGAAAACAATATCCTGAAGTTCTGAGGAGCAGGCGGATTATGTAAGATAGCCAAGGTAAGGAAATGTATAGGTTAATTCACATGCAATAGAAAGGTCATTACATTGGCAGAAGAGTGAAGTTTTTCAAATGGGTCCAAAAAGATTTTCTGTATTTCTCTCTGTGAAACATCATGGATTAATCCTTTTAATATCAGGAAAGTTTTCATGAAAGACAACTATTTTCACTAACAATTTTTTTCCGTCTCTGAATTCCGAAGCACTTGTGGGAGCACCGCCCCCTTGTAGATGTCGGCGGGTGACGATCTTGTAGGGACTCTAAGGCATGCTTTCCCTGTCTTCACAGTATTGCCCGATGACGACCCCTGCTCAAAATTGCCCGATCGCTAATTGGCAAAAAGTTGGCATATTTCAGCCTGCAGATACTCGATGCAGATACCAGCAGCTCTTTGTCACCAGTGTTCGTGTTTTCCTCCTGATGACACGTTCCTCACTTTACTCAGGTACTGCATTCTTATTTGCCTCTTGTTTCACCAACTCCTCCTTCTTAACTTCCATTGACGTGATCCAAGACTAGATGTTGGATCTCTTATACTTAGTATAAATTCCGTTCACTCCCTTGGTGAATTCATCCAGTGTCATGGTTTAAAAACCATACACATATTGACAGTGCCCAATTACAGGTCTTCATCCTTGACAGCTCCCTTGAATAGCAGACCCAATGGCCTACTTAATATTTCCACTTTCATGTCTAATGTATTGATTAGAATTAACCTGCCTAAATCTGACCTCTCAATCCGTGCCCATCATTCAGTCTAATTCATTCTGCAAACTGTGTCCCATTAAAGGGAACTCTATCCTTCCACTGCTTGGGGCTGATAAACACCTTGGAAGGGACTGTGCTTCCCTTCCTCACAGTCCACAGCTCATGATGAGCAAATCTTGTTGGCTGTAGCTGAAAAATACATCCATAATGTCTCAATCGGAACGAAACCCTGCATAAACGAGCAGTCCTTGGAGTAGAATCTCAATTCAGAAAAGTGGGAACACTGGGGGCCCAGAAAAGAGATAGTAACTATAGTAGTGTGAAAATAGCCAGGAGATTACAGAATATATGTGGTCATTTGAACACTTGGCAAAAATCAAAGGGAACTTTATAGCCATGAAACAGGAAAGTCTATTCTAACCTCCCGTCCTCTAAAAGTTTAGGAAAGCGAATTTCACATAAATCAATAAAGAGTAGAATAATATCATTGCAGGCAATGGAAGCAGTGCAGAAAGATACAACCACAAATAAATAAAACAAATAAAATGTGATGTCTGATATTTCTCCCCAAATAAATAGAAATTAACTAAGTCATAGAAGATACAAACGAGCAATGTAAATTTGAAGTAGATCAACTCAGGAGGAGGGATTAGGCCCAGAAATAGAAATGAAAAGTAGTTCTGAATAAAAGTCATTTCAGAAATAAAGATTAACTAGAAGGATTACAAGAGCAATAAACATGACAGGCAGGACTTCCTAAGGGAAAAATGTGAATAGTTGGAACTTAAAAAAAGAAGTGAAGAGAAAGATATAAAGGATTCAAGAGGAAGTTCATCTTGTTGGAGCGCTCACGGGACTCAGGGTGTCAGCGTCCATCCCCAAAATGAATTGTGGGAAAATCCCTTCCAGGCTCAGCTGCTGTTTTCCCAAACAGGCCCAGCATATTTTCCAAGCAAGTTTTACATTTGCCGCTTCTTACCTATTCTTAGCTATTCTTAGCAAGGGGTCCCCTTCCCTTTTCTGTTTCTTCTTGGTTTGATATAAAATCCTGGCCTCAGTTCTTTCCCTCAGTTTCTCAGTTTTTTCTTATCTTCTGACATAAAACACTGCTGCTGACAATATTCATATAATAAGATTCCTGAGGGAAAAGTTAAAATTAAAGAATCAATTCTAAAAAAATATGATCCAATAAAAACTTTTGTAAAATAAGAATACCTCAGTACTGTGTTAGAAATGGCATACCACAGACCTGGAAAAAGTAACAGAGAACAAGAAGCAAAGATTCAGACAGTGGACCTGTTTAAAGGGGAAAAGTAGAAGTAATCTCTTGGGCATCTCTAGTTTTCAAGTACATAATCATTTATTCCTCACAGCAATTCTATCGCTATCCCCATTTTGCAGAAAAATTAACTAGGGCACAGAGAGGTTAAGCAACTTGCCAAGGTCACACTGGTAAGTGAATGGTGAAGTTGGAAAGGAAGCAGCCTATGTCTTAAATTGTCATTTATAAACTTAAACTTTACTGGATCATCCTTCACTCTCTGCTATTTAACGTCTAGGCTGTCTTCTCGCTCTGCTCTGTTCCTCAGTAATCTCACCTAGGTTATCTATTCATGAAAAAAAAATGCCTCCAAGTAAGTATTTCTAGGTCAGACTTCATCTCTGAGTTCAAGATCCATATTTTGATTTTATTACACATTTCATCCGGGTAGCTCACACTCACCTCAACCTAAACACGTTGAAATTGAACCAATTTCCCACCAAGGAGATCAGTTTCTGCAGATGTGACCCCCACCCATTCCCCTACATAAATCAGAAGCCTAAAGGTTACCCCTAAATCAGACCTCTCCGTATTCTCATGAATTGTCCGTGCCTATGGTCTGTCTATTCCATCTCCGAAATAGCTTTAATCTGACCCCCTATCGAAACTGTTACCTCTCCAGTTCAAGCCACCACTGTCTCTCACTTGCAGGCTTTTACTAGCTTCCTGCCTGTTCCTTGTTTATCCATCATTAACTCCACTTTCCTGTCCCACGGCACACATGCAATTTTTATGGCATCTTGTAAAATATCCGTAACTTTTGTTTTGCTTTGTTGTTTTTGTTGTTGTTTAAAGAAAAAAGTTTATTAGAGTGAAAAGGAACAGAAATAAAGTGGGACCTCCCAGGCCGGTGGAACCAGGCCAGGGAGGGGCAAGGAAGCCAAATATCTGTAACTTTTACACTGACCCACAATTTTCTGCATCACTCGGCCCCTCCTCGTTGCTTAGGTTCTCTTGCTATTCCCTGCACTCTGCCTGTAGACTTTTTAACTTTGAGTATTCTATGCTACCTTCTGATTTAGTCACCTTTCCAGATGAATTTTTCTCTGCCTGGAATGTTTTATTCACTCTTCTTCCACCCATGTTTGCTTAACTACTTATTCTTTATTTAAAGGCTATTTTAAAGGAAAACCTTCTTTGATCTCTCAGACTAGACTAGGCCCCTTCAACTATGCACACCCACAAAACCGTAAGTTTTATTTTCATTATTGTCTTCACAACTGAAAGACATTACTTGTATGTTCTTTATTTGATGAGTCTAGAGCTTGACAAGTAGTCATTAAGAAATGATAGTCACCAGCGTCGTTATTATATTCCATTGCAGATACCTTGGGTTCAGGGTGAAAGGAGGTGAAGACTCGCGAGCTATTAATAATTGCTGACTTTGGAAGAAAGAGGAAAATATGATGGGTGAGGAGGTCACTAGGTCACAGCAAGGAAAAATGTTCAACCCCAGCCTTGTTCAGGGCAGGTGGATGGTAACTAGATTAACTCTCTTGCCCATGGCTGTGTATTAACACATTAATAAGTAAACTAGAAGCATCGGCTCAAACTTTGTCATTATCTTCAAAGAGAAAACATTAGTTTTCTGCACAGCAAAGCCTCACCCGGTGATGGTTAAAAAGAGTGCTGATCAAAATCTTCCCGTCAGTCCTTGGAGAGCGCCTGTCCACTAGGATGGCCTCTGTACACGCCAAGAATGATGATCTTTAGACTTTGCTTTGATTTTGATTAAACAGCCTTTAAAAACCAGTCATGTGAAATGGAACTGATGATTTCACTGTCATGTACAGTAAGCTCAGGGTGTGCATTTGCTCTTTGAAGATTTATTGCAAAGCCTCCAAAACTGTCACGGGACTATAGAGCAGAGCCTGGTGAGACAAGCCCAGCTGTGGACAGGACCGTGAGCCCCGACGCTGTAGACCCAAACACTGTAACAAAGCGAGGTCCACAAAAGCCCAGTGTCCTTCTCTTGCTTCTTTTGCAGCCATTCATTGCCAAGTCTTTTCTAACTCATGAAAAATTCCATTTCCATTTTTGATAACGTTAATAGATTAAAAGTGAATTTAATTGTAAGTATATGTCCAAGAGTGAAATTGCTGGGTTGTACTGTACTGCATGTCTAGCTTTGAAAGAAACTTCCAGAATGCTTTCCAGAGTGGTTATATACCATTTTACATTCCCACAAACACTGTGTGAGTGACTAGGTTTCTCCTCACCCTCTCTAGCCCTTGGTGTTGTCACTATTTGTTTCAAGTCATTCACATTAACTCAATACAGAAGTGATTTCAGAATACTTAAATGACCTTAGTTTAGCTAAAACCCCTCCCAACCTGAAGTCACTATTTTGAATGTCACAAATCAAATACTATGGATTACACACTCTGAGGCTGAAATGAAATCTATTTGGAAAAAACATCACTTTTTGCTAAAATACATAAGATACATAAGAAAATGCTTTTCTACTGGATTTTGATGATTCAAAATAATATCTAATATATGCATAACTAATATACATATATATATATAATAGATGAGGCAATGTAACATTGAATCCTATTTTATTTATTTTTTAAAGATTTATTTATTTATACATACAAGCTGGGGCGCAGGCCAGAGGCGTGGGGCGGCGAGAGGGTTCACCAGAGACAGAGTGGGGGGCAGGACAGGCAGATCAGAAATACACCACTGAGGGGAGCAGCGGGCGAGGCAGGAGAGGTCTGCCCCACCATGTGGGATTCTCCCCGGCTGGGCATCGAACTCGCATCGCGCACTGCCGACAGCTCTACAGCACAGTGCTCAACCGCTGAGCCACCAGGGAGGCCCCGAATCCTATTTTATTTTATACACACACACACAAGAGGAAAGAAACCAGTGAGGTGAACTGGACACTGGATGTGACTGAGACATTGCTGGATTAGCTGCACCAATAGACTCAAGGTGATGGTAGTGGCAGGCTTTTGGCAAGTGACAAGATGTCGACTGTACAACTGGCATGTGGGCCAGAAAAGAAGGGTTCAGGGTAGTGGGGATAATGCCCAGATAGTCTCCTGGAGGCTAGCTGTTGAAGAATGTCCTCATCTTGCTTTTCTTTTGATTCTGCCTCCCTGGTTTTCTTATGCTCCCTGTGTCTCTACAGTGCTATAATTTATTGAGCCCATTCTTTGTATCAAACACTACAATAGGTGCTTTTTATATGATCTAGAGGAAAACAATGCCTCTCCTTTATTCTTGTGGCAGTAAAAATTCAATTTATTCCATGAGTTTTACATTCCTATTTTATGCCTTTATGTCTTATTATTATCATCAGTGTAATGTAATTGGTTACAGTTTTTAAGACTGCTATCATTTTCTCCTTGAAAATAGCCTTTGTTTTTCATTTTTAGTCATAAATATCTAGCTTTGTTGAAGTTCTTCAACAGTTAAATGCAAAGAAAGCTCATTTGCTTCTTTAATGAATATTTATTGACTGCTCCTCTCTGGCAGGTGTTGTGAATAACTGTTGTGAATATTTACTGACAACAGTGAACGCCATCAAGCCCTTGCCCTCGTGAGGTTTACATTCTGCAAACTATTAAATATCTTAATGGAAAGTAGCCATTGCAGGCAAGTGTTAGTGGCAAAAAAACTTGATGAAATTATGCAAAAATTTCGTAATTATTTTATTTGTAACTATTTTGAGGTCTGTGTTCTGTTACTTTGTTTTAATTACTTTTCCCATAGCATATTAATATTTAACAGATTCAAGTTTTTAACTTAATTTACTGAAAAGGGTAAAACAATCATAAATAGGGCTCTATAAATTAATGATTTTTATCAGCCTTCTTTGAAATAATAGAATTACATTAATTTTGCATAAAAGTCATGAAAGAAACATTTAAGTTACCATTTTTCTTGACAGCATGTATTCAAAGTCGGGTGAACACTAAGCTTAGCTCTATATCCCCAATGCCCATGCATATTAATAAACACCAGTGGTTTTAATTTAGTTTACTGAAACTCAGAAGTTAGTTTTTGACAAAAAGCTAGTGTGAGGCGTACATAGTAAATAGTATGTACTCGGTAGTGTTTATAAGGCATAAAGTTAACAGAATAACATTAGATTTTCTAAATACCAAAACCAGAAATTTTCAAGATTCATTTCATAGAGGGTATCACAAGAGTATGTCCCTAGTTAGAACCAAACATAATAGCTAAAATAGCCTACATGTTGCCCGTGTTTGCATGTTACAGTAAGTGGCCTTTCCCCGCCCCACTCCCCATTTCCAGTTCTTCATTTTTAGTTTTCTTTTGCAGACTTGCTAAACTTGTTAAACTCACTTGTTAGTTCCAATAACTTTTTAGCAAATTCTTTAGGGTTTTCTACATATACTATCATGCCATCTGCAAAGAAACTTATTTATTTTGCTTTATCATTCTTGCTGGGATCCCTCCAATGTAATGTTGAATGTAACTGATGACCGCTCCCAACTCATGTTTTTCTGCTATGACAAGTGACATCTGTGGTTTCTGTTGCTGTTGGCTTTATTTGCTTTTTTTTTTTTAACTATAGCTGCTCTTTTTCAGGATAAAGTTCCCTTCTATTCATAGTTTGCTGAAAAACTTATTATAAATAGGGGCTAATTTTTTGTCAGATTTTTTTCTGCCTTATTGAAATGATTATTTTTTTCCTCACTTATCTTTTTTCATGAAGTAAATTGCATTTCTGGAAAAAATGTCCACTAGGCTATTATATTTTCCTTTAGCATATTGCTAGGTCGGTCTGCTAACAAAAATTGTTTTAAAGACACTTGTATCCATGTTCATGAGAAATATTGGTTCATAGTCTACTTTTCTGAGGCACATGTCTGACTTTAGAACCCGCATAACAATAGCTTCCAAAGTGAGTTGAGAATGTCATTTCCTCCCACATGCTGTAAGAGGTTGGTCTTCTTTCTTTCTTTTGTGATTGGTGGAATGTGCTAATGGAGTCATGTGATCATCAGAAGATACACTCATGTGTTGGTTAATGATGATATTTTTTAATAGTTATCAGATAGATTTTTAATTAATGAATTATTTTAATTGAGGTAACATTACCTTATTTGTTGTTGGTATTTTGGAAGTATAGGATACCCCCTTCAGGTAATACATTATGACATTATATATATATACACACACATATATATATGTATATGTATATATATAAATGAAATCTAACAATGAATAAGTAAAAAATGAAATCAAACACACACACATAAGAGGAAGGAATGAAAGGAAGGAGGGATGAGGGAAAAAGACTTAATAAGTTTAGAATAAATCTAATGGCTTTTTCTGAATTGCCTGAACAATGAACTGTCTGTGACTTCAAGCTGCTTTTCTGCTTTTCTGCTTTTCTCAGCTGGTGAAGTTGTAGCCACACTCATTGCTTCACGGGGAGTGGAAACTATAGAACCCAAGGGCCCTCCTATATTGTAAGTCTAGTTCCAGAAAAACCAGATTTCTATTTGTGTCCCCTCTGACAAGGTCACATTTTCTCACATGTGCCTATAAGAGGAAAGGATAGCAAGGGGACTTCTCTCTATTTTAACATAGCTCGTGCTGTCTGTTCAACAGATTCAGAGACTGACCCATCTTCCTGTGGTTCTGTGGGATAATGGAGGGCTTGCGTCTTCAAAATTTCTTGCTTCAGTTCTTACACTCTTCCCTCTTCCTCAATAAAGTCTGTTCCTTAAGTCATGCTGTTTGGTGTTGTAGAATTTGCTCTGGGCTTCCTTAAGTGACAGATGGTGACTACGAATGGACCAAACATGCTCATTTCTATGTTTTCCTTCCCCTACTATAAAATGACCTCTTTCTTCTTCCCTTCTGGGAGGTCTTTCCACCGTTGATCCTGTATTTCCCTTCCCCTTTTTTGTTTATTAAACTGCAAGAAACTTACGTTTTTTACCGTATGCCAGCTCTCACTAAGTTAATTAATGACCCAAAAATCTTCTAATTCTGTTGATAAATAAATAACAGATTTTAGGAGTTGAGGAATCCTGCTGGGATTAGTCTTTTATGTATCCAAGAGTTTATGGTCAATGTTGTATGCATGGGTGAAGAACAGATTACCATAAAGATTTGTATAGTTCATGAAATCAAAATTACTCAATGCCATGACAGATTTTTCTAGTGAAATTATCAAAATCGTCTGTCCCCATTGTGTATAATCTGCAGATAATATGCTAGGCCATGTTTTGATTGCTTTCTCATTCTGCATTTGTCAGTATATTTCATTCTTACCGATTTCCAGCGTAATTTCTGACTCATTATACAACAATTAAAAATCCAGCTTAGTGTATCTTAGTGATTCAGAGTCAGTGAGTTCTGTGAAACGTCCCAATCTCAGCTTGACTGCAGAAATAAGTAATCAGTCAAAGTGACACTTTAGTGCAATAAAGTATAGTATGGGCATCTTCACTCCCCCCGTGGTATCCAGTGACCCATTTCAACCCTCATGTTGAGTGGTTTGTGCACCAATGCCATGATATAAGAATCTCAATATCACAGCTGTTTCTTTTCATAGCATATTACTGTATAACTGACTGAGGTGTTCATGTGATTCTTTAGTCTAATGCTCATAATAGAACATTGGTAATCCCTTGTCAACAATAGCATGGGTGTAACCATAATGCCAGTTACTTTATAAAAGAGGATTTTTATCAGAGTCTATTCACTACTACCTCAAGAGAGAAAATTTGGTCTGGTGATCAAACACAAATAAAAAATAAGAAGTTACTCATTCATATGTTCCATTTATAATTTTTACATGATTTAAATCACTGTATCTTAAACTTTAGGGTCTGTGTAACATTTTTTTTTGCCATATTCATGTTATACCTCCACTATTACTTACTTGTTATATTCTTTCTAGCAAATCATTTTTGTTTGATTTCTTTTTGAGAAATTATATCCCTAAAGCCAAAGGTTTTATTTATTTTTTTCTAATACACATTCAAATAAAATAACAGTTAGATTATAACAACTAGATTATACAATGTTTGTCAACATGCCAATTAAAATCATCTGACACCTCCAATAATAAATTTGTAACAGCATTGAAAAGAAACAGGTTATGGAACCACTGCCAATTCTAAATACATTCCCTTCACACAAACACACACACACACACACACACACACACACACTCTCACACACACCCCTCACTCCTTATATTCATATATAACTTCTCACACACACATACATATATATACACACAGACGTACAACACAACCACATATAAATGCAACATGTCTTTACTTGATAATTTTATTTTGTGTGTGTGTTTCTGTTTGGGCTTTATGAAGGAATTCAGAATTAAGGTAATCACCTTCAATTTAAAAATAGTGAAAAAGTGAAGGTATTGATATTAAAGGACTTGATTTATAAAAAGGTTTTCCTAATGGCATTTAGCAAATGAAAATTAGCACCCCGATTGCAATTGCAATCACTAATTTGCAATTTGCTAAAGATTTAGTACTTTTTGCCAGCAGGTGTTAATTTGTAACTAAAATGAAAATTCATGAGTTAGCTAAGTCAGTGTCTTTCATTTCTTTCCAGAAATCTTCCCATGGAATGGGAACCTTTTATAACCTTTTTATAAAAGGTTATTGACAGGTTTGGAAAGAAAATTCTCCTTTTTGTAATTCTGAACTGGAGTTTGCAGTCTCTTACTCTATTATGGAATCATGTGATATTTATGTGATAAAACATCAATTTGATCTTCAGGGACAAATCATGGTTCAATCTCTAAACTGACTATCACCAACATGCTATAGACTTAAAAAGTTTATCAATATATAACTTCTGACTAATAAGAGTCAAGCAGAGGGTGGGAAAAAAAGACACTTAAGGCTGTTTGAGTCAGAACCAGATCCAGAATAAGAATCAGATAGTTATAGAGGCTAGGGAGTAAGACTCTCCTGAATAAAATGGCAGTAGACTGCTGAGGGTCTGTGACTGTCCCTCAACGGCGCAGCGGCCATAATGTTCTTTAGTCCCTCAGTAACTCACACAGTGGTTGTTGAAAGGAAGATTCAGGGAAAAAGTTACCTGCGGAATGTGCACAGTGAACAGATACAGTGGTTCTCCACTTTAAAAAACAAAAGACTAAAATAAAAAATGTGTGCAATGATTGGCATTCTTATGTAGATTTGGTTTTCTAATCAAAACATGGCGGCATTCATATTCATTTCTTTTATCTTCCCCTTTCCTTTACACTGCCTATGTCTTTCAAAGCCTTTTCAAATAAAAACTGTTCTAATAAGTTCACCAATGATAAACTTTTACAGTAGATAAAGAGAACCTTGAGGGTTTAACTTAATGGGTGAGCCCCACAACCTCCCAGAAATCCAGCAGTAGAACTCGAAAAGACTTTGCTTATTAGAAAGTTCCATTTCTAAACATATTAACATACAGTAATCACATTGTTGAAACATTTGTTATGAGTCAGTGAGTAACTGCTGCTTTTTTCCAAAAGCCTAACTGTAAGAGCAGGAAGCAAATTTGCAATATTGGCCCTTTGGGGGAAAAAATGTGGGGCCAAGGGCTGAGGGGACCTAGAGCTGAGGAGAGGCAAGGAGAACAGACATCTCTGGAATTTAAGCTCATCTTTCCTTTGGCATTGAAGAGTGAACAGTGAACAGGTTAGTTTCCAGGGGAGAGATACCAGATCGGAAGTTTCCACCTTCTCAATATGTGCACCCCTTGTGCGATGCCCCATTTCCTTCCGAAGGGAATGAAGGAATCCGGGTGCCCCCAATTGTGTGCAGGGGTTGTGTTGTTGTTGTTTTGCTTGGGTTTGGTTAGGATTATTTTGGGGTAAAGCAAATATTTGCAATACTTTCTTCCTAAGAACTTGACAATCAGTTGATTAAAGCAATGAGGAAGCAAAACCAGGAAGAGGCTTATTCGCTCTTGGACTTGAAAACCACCCAAAGCCACACATAGCAGATAAGGGGGGGCTTACTCTGGGAGAAGTGGAAGGTGTTGGGCAGTATGGTGTACCACACCAAATTCTTGTGGAAAAAGGTTGATGTCATGTGTGGTGGTGAAGCGGGGACTAAGCAAACGTGTGGAGAGCTACGTTGTTGTAGAGTAGACAGGGCAGAGAAGCCACCTTCAGTGATGCTGTGTGTGGTGTGTTACGAAGTGCACCTTTCTGGGTCGAGTAATGCTCAGCAAGGACAACTCTTGTGGTGGCTGTTTCTCAAGGAAAATGTGCTCCAAGTAAATCATTAAGAGTCATCAACCAAATAAGAGTCCAAATACATCATCAGAAGTCCATAAACCTTTCTATAAAGAGGCCTGGTCAATTAGGAGACTCATACTGTAAATGCAGCACTTCCTATATTTTGCTAAGCAAAACTCTGTGGTTGAGACAATGCCTAGACTCCGTGGTACCTTCTGTGCTCTCTGCACCCAGCAGTGCAGTACCACTCCATCTTCATATGAGCAACAGGTTCCCTGGTGGCGTCTGGGGATTTCAACATGGTTCTAGACAGGTCCAGTTTATATACAGCATATCTGAAACCTGCAGATGGGACGTGCACCTGGCAGCTGACAGTAGATGAAACACACATTGAATTGTTGAGCTGAAAAGCCACCAAGCATGTACTGTATGCAGTTCATGTGTAAGGTGCTGCAAAGGAGGCGAAACTCCCATCTGCAAGAAGCTGATATGCTGTTAGAGCACAATCCGCGAGCTAGTACACGTGCAAAATGAGCACACGTGCATAGCTGGAAGTGCCACGGAGTGCATTGAGGGCTGGGCAGTGGTCCAGAAAACAGAAGCTATGGCAATCTATTTCTTTATCATGAGAAAAACGTTATTTTTGGAATTAGCCAGCAGGTCTCAGTTTAGAGGATCCCAGTTTTGTTGACAACATCCAAAGCACCCTAGTCAGGCCTGGTCAGGGTGTGGGCCTTGGCCACATCAATGTCAGGGAGCGTCTCCACAGCCTGTTGGATCTGGTGTTTGTCGGCTTTGATGCCACCATGAAGACATGTGTGTTGTCTTCTGTCTCCTCCGTGGCAGATTCGGTGGTCGCGGGCCCTGATGATGGCGTAGTGGTCAGGCTTGTTTCTCCCGGCGCCGCTCTCCCCCGGAGGTGCTCCTCTGGGGCTATTTGTTTCTCCTGGAGATGCTCTTCTGGGGATATTTGCGCTGCCTTCAAAGTAGCAGTCTTCAGTCTCCACACGGCGGGTGATGTGAGGACCTGCTTTTCCTTGCGGCCGCGGACACCCTTTCAGCACCGCTTTTTTGGCTTCCAAAGGTTTTTCTTTGGCTTGGACTTCGGGAGGGCCAAGGGCTTCCACCTTCACTTTTGGTGCCATTTTAGTAAAAAGCGATGTGGCAATTTCAAATAAGTCAGGAGGCTTCTCCGAGAAGGCCCTATCTGAGCAAAGTCCTGTGTTAGGTAAGGGGCAGAATCGGTCTCCCAGTGCTCCAAGACCTCCCCTCTTCCTAGGTAATGAAAGGCAATCTCCATTTTTCCTGTTGTTCTTTTCTTCCTGTCCATACCCCCAGCCTGCATAGTTCTATCCTGCTCTAAGGCAAATTGATGGGAATTCATCCATGATGCAAATTCATGGGAATACCGAGGAACTTTTCTTTGAGCAAAGTAAAGGGGCAACACACAGAGAGGTGACTGAGCTGCATAACGTGTCTCTAGCCAGGAGAATAGGAGCTGGGGGATAAGGAAAAAATAGCTGTTGCCATGATGCTTCATGTAGGGGGCTTCCCCTTCCCTGGGAGATTTCCAGAAATAACCAGTGAGAAATTGAATGCATTTTTTTAAAAAAGAAAAAAGAATTTGCAAGCATTTTAAATTAAGCCTTCTCTGATACTTGTTTTCCTTGACCAGGAGCATTCCGTGCCAGAGACTGAGGCACAGCTTCTTTTCTTAAAGGAGTTGCAACTGCCTTTCAAGCTGATGGTAGCTGGGCAAAGGTATGTCTGGGAAAAGTAATCTAATTTGCTATCCTCTCCCAAACACAAACCAGTATATGGCTACAGAGGCTGATACTTGGACCTCTCCTACTAGATGGAATTGAGAATGAACTGGCACAAGACAACACGGAGCTAAAAAGGTAAGTGGAGTTGGACAGACAGATACAGTCAACCTCTCTGATAACAGAGCTTATTATGGCTGTCATGTCAACAGATTAGATCCCTATACTCTGGTTTTCTTTATGTCTTGGGGAGTAACCGCAGTGTTTCTTCATCTTGGGCAATTTGCACAAAGAGAACAGATATAAAGTGGCCAGTGGACCTTAGGCATTCTGTTGGGAAGAGGTATTTTGGAGCCTAATAATGTGGAGAAGAGTTTAAGTCTTCTTAGAAATATTGGTCCTTTCAGGGAAAATGTGGGGCTTCCTGAGACTGAATATAGACCACATATTTTTTTGTTGAAGAAGGAAAATTTCAAGACTTTCAGACATCAAGATGATTTCCTTTACCCCAGTCTTCTTTGCTCTTTCAGTAAATACCTTTTAAGTATTTATATAACATTTCAATTTATAAACAATATCACGGCTTCTTTTAGTGAACACTTCTGTGAGTTTAGATGAATATGAAATCAGTATAACACTGACAAAATTCAAGATAGAGCCTATTACCACCACTTCCAAAAAAAAAAAAAATTCTACCAGCTCTAGTGGAATCAAAAGCTCTCTCTATTGCCGTCTTCTGGAATCCATTCACAATATTTATTTCCCTACATTTTGGAGTCCCAGGCTGAGTATTTCCAGACAAACACAGGTACCTAGGAGTGTGTGTCCTAGATAATGGAAATGCAAAGCCATGCTCAAAGCAATCTTAGTCCAGTCAAGGGTTTAGAAGACCCAGGTACTGAGGGGACTATAAGGGTGTCTCTAGGCCACAAGCTCATATCTGTCTTGCTGATCAGTCCTGATAAGTAAAATAGCGGGCTTTTTTTACTCCAGAATCTGGGAAAGAAAAGGGACTTACACATTCTCCTTCCTATCAATAGCTGATTATTTCCCCCTACTTTGATTGCGAGATCTTGTGTGTTTTCATTACTTATTCTGTGGTTCTATACTTGTGATAAGTAACTCAGGTAGAGGACCTCAGATCTCTGAGTAGTAAGACTGGGCCTACGTTGGTGTTATGGAGTGTACTTTCTATATAGAGGATCCATGGGACGCAAACTATTCTAAGAATGGGAGCAAGAACAGGATAAGACATGCAAGGATATTTCATGAGCATGAGAATCTAGGAAAAAGGCTTAAAGGTTTTCAGTTCTGAAGACTGCTGTGTAAAACCTGGGACACGTGACAGGACAGCATCAGAAGGACTGAATGAGGAAACACAGGCAGGTGCCACACCGGTGGGGCCTTTGGACAAATGCTAGTGGCCACTCACAGCCTGAAACATTGAGTGTTTCCAAAGTACCTGAGTGGGTGTGTATGCGGGCCTGTACCCTAGACGTGCTGCGTGCGGTGCCCTACTCCTGAGAGTGGCAATCATGTAAGATTTAATGTGATTGACACCTCTGTGAGTGGAGTAACGCATGACATACAAAACAAGGACAATGGCTCTGGGGGAGCATTGGGAGTGTTTCCCTTGGTGCAGCTATGGCCCTCCCATCCTATTCTAGCGCTGACCTCCATCAAAGCGACTCTGTCAGGCACCTTTTCAAAGACAAGATTTGGAAAATGAGGGTCCCATGAAAAATGTTTCCACTGTTTCTTCTGGAACTCATATCCCTTTTTCCAAAGTCCCCTGGCAGAAATGTGAACAAGACGTTCAGTTTGGTCATGGTATTCCTCACTGCTTATAGAGTATTTTCCTTTTGTGTAGAAACTTTTCCTTTCAACATCCCAAATCCTTTAACTTGTTCTTCCCTCTCAGATTCCTTACTGTTTTCCAGGTTTCCCCTTTGAACTTCCCAAATTCCCACTGCTTCTCATTCTCTACCCTACTGCAGCTCAGTTTGACTCTCAAGTATTGAAACCCCTTTTTTCATGAACCTCAGACCTTCATGTTTTTAAAAAAGAACTTTGAATAATTTATCAATTGATTATACTTTGTGCATAATACTCAGAAATTTTTCCTCATTGATTCAATTTATCTGTTACTTTAAAAAAGTTATGCATCTTTGTTAGCAGTGTACGTTGGTCATCTGCACTAGAAAAGTGTCTATGAAGCAAGTCACAAATTTTGCATCCATCCTTGTATTGGACAAAGAGAAAGAAGCTGGTTCCTCCCTCCTTTAATGCTGACAAAGGCGTTGAGAAGAAATGAGTCCTTAAGGTATTTTATCTTTATAATATGGCTCTCCATACGCCAGTTCTTTGTAAAAGGTGAGTTACCAAGAGGGGGAAATTGTTCTCCTGCCTCTTACCACATTGGTCACTCTACAAATATGTATTTATACTCATCATAGAACTTCGATTGTGGTTTCATTTTGTGTTTCTGCTTTGTTTCCTTTTGATTGATTGATTATTTTTCGTGTTTTTTTAATATATTTTACATTATTGTGTATTCCCCGTGGGTTCCCCACCACCAAGTCACCCATGAACCATCACCATAGGCTCTTGTGCTCTTTTCTCTCCCGTTTTGAACCCTTCTCTTCCCCCTCCCTCACTGAATGTCTCTCACATATGGTTGCCTGCTAGTTTTTGTTTTTGTTGTTCTTATTTTTTCCTCCTGATCTCTTATTTGGTTCCCCTATTTTCCTCCTATAAGTGAAACCATTCAATATTTCTCTTTTTCCTTCTGGCTTATTTCACAGAGCATGATCCCTTCTAGCTGCATCCATGTTGCTGCAAATTGTACGAGTTTAACTTTTTTGATTGCTGAATAGTATTCCATTGTGTGTATGTGGACATCTTCCCAGAGCAAAGTAGTAGTGCTCCCCCTGCTGACCAAGAAGCCCCATTTCTGACATATTTCTTTGGAGATAATTTTCTGATTCTTCCCCTTTTTTCTTTCTTTCTGTTGTTATCTTTATGCATATTTTCTGGGCCTCTGGTGTTCCACCTTTTTCTGAGGGTCAGCTCATTTTTTCTGCATTCATTTTGCCCTCTGCCTTTTATTAAGTATTCTATCCAACTGTTTTCAAGTTACTGATTCTTTCTTCTGCAAATACAGATCTCCTGTATTGATTTTTTTTTCACTTCAGATGCTGTTATTTTTAAAAACTGAGACTAGTTTTTAAAATTTTTTCTGCCTATTTTCTGATATACATGTTTGATGAGATGCATATCTTCATGTAAATGTCATCATAACGTCCTTTTACTTCTCAAAGAAGGTTTATTTCTTTGAAATTATGTTTGCTTTTAAGTCTTTATCAATATGCTATTTGGTTCTTCTCACAGGGAATTTCCATTGTCTGCTTTCCTCCTGTGTCTGGGATACATTTCTTGTTCTGTTGCATGTCTCTTAAGTTCAGTTGAAGGATGGGTGTTGTAGAGGATTAATTATAGCAACTCTAGATAATGATGTCTTCTCTCTGGGACTGTGTTGTTTTCTACTGCTTTGTTTGCTTATTGACTTGGAAATACTCTATTAGTGAAGTTTGGTCTGCATCATAAAGAGGCACCAACTTGAGCATGTACAGTTATTCCAAGAAGACACTGGTTTTCTTGGAGTTCACTTTGATTCTTTATTTTCCTGATCTCCCAGTCAAGCTGTCTGCCTCTGTGTATCTCATCAGCCCTTAGACTTCCTAACTACAGGCAGATTGTTACTGAGTTTTCAAAATGCTATGGGCAAAAGCTGCTGCAGAGTTGGATCAAAATAATCCAGACCTTTTTGCACACGTAGTTTTAAGGCAACTCTGAGGTCTGTTCAGCTACCACGAGGGTTCTCATTAGAGATCTATTGCCCTGCTTCTCACTGGTAAACAAACTGGACATTTTTTTTTTTAGTTTATTCCTCACAGAGTGCTACAGCCCTATTTTATTCACTGACCACAAAAATCCACTTTGTGTTTGAGAATGTGTTAAGAGTTGACCTTCCCACATTGTTACAAATGAAGCCATGTTCCTCAAGGACAGCCCGATGCAGAACCCACATCTGGTGACTGAGCTGGGCTGCAGTGTGTTAGAAATGCAGTCTTCTCAGTCTTCACTGTGAGGCACTGGGCTGAGCGGTGGGACCGTGGACCTGGGCTCTTGCTACCTGCATCTGTTACTTGGCCTCTGAAACATTTAGAAGCTTTGTGGAGTGGATGAGAAATACTGAAGGATTACAACTTCTATCAGGACACTGTAGCACTTGACTGGGAGCCAGAGGGAAAGAGAATCCCCTTTGTAGGCCATAATCTCCTGAAATCCTCAGGCCTCAGTCTCTGGCATCCATTCGCCACACCTGTGCACCTGTATGCTAGTGTATCAGGCTCCATCTGTCCGGGGAAATGCAGGTGCTACACAGCAAGTAGCAGAATGACCAAGTGCAACATCATGTTCTAAGCATGGTTCCAGGGAAAGACCTGGAGAGCCCAAGAGCTGCAGGACCAGGGACATCCTCAGGTGTCAGACATAGTTTATACCCTGTGGGTCACGTCTAGTAAGGAAGGTGAGCTTTTCACCCTGGGATCTGAGGAGGAAAAGGATTTACTTTCTCTCCCCTCAAACCTGATGCTTATCGTCCTGCTCTTTGAGGATTGTGTGTGCTTTCCCTGATTACTCTGCTTCTTGGGCGTTCAGGTGGGTCACTCAGGTAGAGGGACTGATGTCAAATGAGTCAAGCATGGACCAGAGACAAAGGACCATTTTCTGCTTAACTAACTGATTTGGGGAACGCAGACTGCTCAGCCATGGGAAAAGGGACAGGAGCTGGCAGGCCAGGATATTGCTCCGTGAGTAACAGAATCTAGGAGCAAGAATGAACATTTGTCAGTTATGAAAGCTGCTGTGTGAAAGCTCCAACCACGAGCAGATCATAGCGGGAGGAAGTGTGAGACAGGGCAGGGGGTGCTTGAGGAAACCTTTGTGCAAATCGCGCTGGTAACCCACAGCCTGAGGGCAGCAGAGGGCTGCCTTGAAAGTACCCGAGTGGGCATGTCAGCAGGGCTGCCACACCTGGACTTGCTGTGTGTGGTACCCTACTGCAGGGATTGGCAATCATGTGTGATTACAAATGATTGACACCTCTGTGAGTGGAGCAACACATGACCTGTGTCACATGATGGCAGTGTGGGTGTCTGTGGGTATTTAGTCACCTATTGAGCATAGGTGTGCCCCCTACTGCAGCCCCCATTCCTGTGCCAGACTGCTTCAGAGAACACAGGCCCCGGAGAAGTGCTGAGTTCTTCTGACACGTGGCCATTTTTCAAAAGTTACCTGCTTGAAATGGGAACAAGACTTTCTGTGTTAAGTTGTCCCATTCAGCTTAGACAGTGTTATTCCTTTTGTAGGACCTATTGCCTACTCAAACAAACAAATCTGTTAAATTGTTCTCTCCTGTTAGCCTTCCTCCTTGTTGAAAGGCTTCTCCTGTGCTTTCTGAAGTTCAAAATATTTTCTAGCTCAGGTATGGAGGCCTTTCTTCCTATACGTGCATCATACTAAGAAACTTGTACTCTTTGATGTGATTATTTTTATTGTCACTTAAAAAAATCCTTAATTTTCTCTTCCTTTTTGATGTCTGTTCCAAATGCAGTGAGGACAGAGAAAAAGAAGAGAAAAAAGGAGGATAGAAGAAAGGGAGAAAGGAGACAAAGAATCAATAGATCAATAATCTGCTTCTTTCTATTACTCATTAGGAGGCCAGTCACAGGCTAAGGACAGTTGTTAGCAATTATGAATAAAACTACTCTATATATTTGCATAGTGATGTATATGTGAACACAAGATTCTTTTTACTTGTAGAAAAATCCAAGAGTGCCAACAGCAGCTTCTGATTCTGCAACTAAGTGACTCGGAAGTCACGACCTCATCCTTACAAGCAAAAAGCTGAACAGACTGAAAAATTAACAACCCTTTTGGAGTCGAAGGGGAGGGGCGGATGCAGAACAGAGGTTGGCCTCTAGATTAGAGAAACAGACAAGCAAATATAGGGAGACTTGGAGACTCAGGCGCAGAATCCACTCTGCAAAGCGAGGCAGGAATTGCTGGAGGCTGCCTTCCGTCTCCATGGTTTCCCACGACAAGTCGGCTGTCAATCTTATAAGGATGTTTGTTTGCAGTGCACTGCTTTCCACTTGCAGTTACCAAGATTCTTTCTTGCACATCCATCAGCTGCATATAATGTCTGTGGGGCTGGGTTTCTTTCTCTTGAGCCTAGATGGAGCTTGTCACATTCAGTGAATGTGTCTCATCAACTTTAGGAAATTGTCATTTTCAAAATCATGTATTGAATTTTCTGGTCCTTTCACTCTCATTTTCTGCTGATAAACCATAATGCATATTTTGTGACCTCACTTTCTGGTGTTCCACCTTTCTTGAGGTTCTTCTCACTTTTACTCATTCGTCTTACTTTTTTTCTTTATATGTATTGTCACTATCAATCTATGCTCAAGTTCACAGATGCTTTATTCAGCTAGATGAAATCTACTGTTGAGTACCTCTACTGAATGTACTCATTTCAATTGTCGTAATTTTAAAGTCTGCCTCACTGTTGACATATATTCTACATTAGACATTGTCTAATAACTTCATTTACTCATCAAACATGACTTTGATTTCTTTGAAAAATTTTATAATGGTTGCTTAAAAGTCAGTATGACATGCTTATAGCAGTTTCTGTCATCTGTTTTTGTCCTGTGTAGGTGTTACATTACTTTTTTTTTTTTTGCATGTCACATAATTTCCTTAAAAAGCACATTCTATACCCAGGATACCGATAATGCTCCCCAAATCTGTATTATTGTCGCTGCCTGCTTTCTTATTTGTTGGTTAAATTAGCTAGAGTGTGTTCTGAAGTGTATTTTGGCTGCTATGAATTATGTTATGTTGTCTTTAGGAAAGCTCAACACTCAGGGGAGGATGGGTGCTATGGAGATCCTTTGTACAAATACCAGTGACTGTTCACAGCCTGAAAACATTGAGGGCCTTTCCAAAGGAGCATGAATGGGTGATGATGCTGGTGTGCCATCCTTACACATGCTTTGTGTGTTGCCCTATGCCAGAGAGTGACAATCGTGCAATTAGATGTGATTGACACCTCTGCAAGTGCAGTAATGCATAACGTGTGGGGCATGTGTAGGAGCAGCCTTGGGTGCATTAGAAGCATTGAGATGCATGCAGAGGTGCTCTCCCCAGAGTGAAGACCTTTCCACTAACACCCACCCCTGGGTGGGACTGGCTCAGGGTCTCCCTTGCTGAATTCTCAGAGAAAAGGAACTAGGAACTGACGTAAAGACTCCCTATTGAGCGCCTTCTGGGATTCATGTCCCTTCTACAAAGTTGCTTGACTGAAAGGTGAAAAAACTTCCAGCACTTTCATCATCTACGCCTCTTCCTATATTTTTCCTTTTTTCCCAGAACCTATATACTAACCCAAATCCCAATTTGGATAAAATGGTCTCATCTATTAGCTCCCCTTCCCATTTTCAAGTCTTTTCCTTTAGACCTTGACAAATTCCCTCCTGTTCCTCAGATAACTCAAAGTATTTTATTTCTCAGATATTGAAGCTCCTTCTTTCTTCCGTACCTACAAGATACTCATTCTTAGGAAAACGTGCTTAAATCTGCTGTAAGTCATTAACTTAATCAGAATTGGGCATAGTACTCAGAAAAAGTTTATTCTTTGATGGAGATAACCTAATGCCTCCCTCCTCCAAGTCTCATCAGGGAGTTGAGTTGGAAACAGTTGCACTTCATTGTGACATTTTGTCTGTATGAATAAGCAGTATATATACCCTGCTTTAATCTTTTAGAAAAATTTAGTTATCAGGAAGAGAAATACTGTCTTCTCTTGTCTCTTACATTTTTTTAAAGAACCTTCTTTTTTTTAAAAAAAAAAGATTTATTTATTTATACATACAAGCTGGGGTACAGGCCAGAGGCGCGGGGCGGTGAGAGGGTTCCCAGAGACAGAGTGGGGAGCAGAACAGGCAGATCAGAAATATATTGCTAAGGGGAGCAGCGGGCAAGGCAGGAGAGGTCTGCCGCACCATGTGGGATTCTCCCCGGCTGGGCGTCGAACTCCCATCGCGAGCTGCCGACAGCTCCAAAGTGCAGCGCTCAACCACTGCGCCACCAGGGAGGCCCTTGTCTCTTACTTTTAAGCCTGCTCTACTTCTATCTACTGGGCACAGTGCTTTGATTGTCATTTGATTTTATGGAGTTTTTTTCATTTATTTTTTTCATGAATGTTCTTAAAGCTTTATTGTTTAGATGTTTTATGTATGGAATTTGAGTGTGAAATGTGTTCTTTATGTGCTTTCTCACTTTTATTTTGAATTACTGATTGGTCGGTTGCTGTTATATTCTTTGTTCTTCAAAGCAACTGGTATATGAAACAGAGGCATGCCCCAGGGCTTTCCCTGACTTTCAGTGAGTGTCACAGAGACAGAATTTTGCACTTGGGAGCCTGATCCTTAGAAATACGCTTTTTGAAATAAAACATACATTAAAATAATCCTTTTATGGTGTAGAGTTCAGTAGAATTTGAAAAACGCCCAGTATTGTATTCCCTACTAGGGTTGTGAGACTGACAAATGCCATCACCGCCTCAAAGTCCTTGTGCCCCTGTAGTCTACCCTCAAACCAACTTAACCCCTGGCAATATGTGTTTTTTTCTAACCTTTAATTTGCCTTTCCCAGAATGTCTTATACATGTAGTCATGCATGTAGCCCTTCGGTCTGATTTTCATCACCTAAAAATTGTGTTTGCTATCTACCCGTATTTTGTGTGAATCAATCATCTTTTTTCTTTTTTTTTTTAAACTTTTTTTTTCAAAGATTTTTATTTTTTATTTATACATACAAGCTGGGGTACAGGCCAGAGGTGTGGGGCTGCGAGAGGGTTCACCAGAGACAGAGTGGGGAGCAGAACAGGCAGATCAGAAATACACTGCTGAGGGGAGCAGCGGGCGAGGCAGGAGAGGTCTGCCACGCCATGTGGGAATCTCCCCGGCCGGGCGTCGAACTCGCGTTGCCGCTGCCGACAGCTCCACAGCGCAGCGCTTAACCGCTGCGCCACCGGGGAGACCCATCTTTTTTCTTTTTGATGGCTGGTAATATTCCTGTCACAGGTAAAGTGGATCTGGGTGGCCTCCAGTGGGTGGTGGTTGTGACTGTAGCTGCTTTAAACCTGAGCTTATAGATGTATGTATCCACATGCGTTTCATTTAACTTAGAACTACAAGTGAGACTACTGAGTTATATGGAATGTGTATGTTCAAATTCATGAGAACCCAAATAAAAATGTCTTCCAGAATGACTTCACTCTTTTTGTTTCCATGAGCCTTATATTGGAGATCAAGTTGCCCAAATCCTCACAAGCACTTGGTACTGACAGGCCTTTTTGTTTGTTTTATTTGATGGTTACTTTAAAAACTACTTTACTGAGGTATGATGGACATACAAAAAGCTGTACATATTATGTGTACAACTTGAAGACCATCACTGTAATCAGTGCAGCAACATGTATTATTATTCTTATTCAGTCTATTTTGTGCATAGATTTATCTCATTGTGGTTTTAATTTGCATAACATTGTTAACTGAAGATGTTGAGCGTCTCTTCATGTACTTATCAGCCAGATATCCATTTTGATGAGGTGTTTGTTGAGATCTTTTCCTCATTTTTGTTTTTAGTTTTTGCTTCATTTTCAGAGGTTTTTGTATGTTCTGATTACAAGACCTTTGACAGAAATGTGATTTGCAAATATTTTCCCTCAGTCTGGGGTTTATTTTCCTTGTCTCAACAGTGTCTTTTGCAAAGGAAAAGTACTCAATTGTAATAAATTGTAATTTGTCATTTTTTAACCTTATGCATTGTGGTTTTCATGCCATGTTTAAGAGCATTTTATTTACCAAGAGTCACAGAGCTTGCCTAATTAGATCAGGTCCACTCTGGATAATCCACCTCTTGATTAAGCCAACCCCAAAAGATTAGTGAGCTTAATTATACCTGCATCATCCTTTTGGTTATAAAGCGTAACATAATCATAGGAAAGCCATCCCAGCAAGTCCAGAAGTTGTCCTCACAGTAAAGAGGATGAGATGTTGCAGGGCATGTGCCTGGGTCATCTTTGCGACTGTCTATCAATTCTCCCTCCCACAAACGGACTTGGAAATTTGAGGTTGAAGTTTGGGATGGAGAAAAAGGTGGTGGCTCTGTGGATGGGAGCTTCAACTTTGGAGGAATTCAAATCATATACACACTGTCACTGCCAATGACTTGAACAGATTAGCCCAAATGAGGAGATAGCTTATCTGAGCGAAGAAAGGATTATTCTCTTGCAGTCCAAAAACCTGCATCAAGCATGTAACAGGTGAAGCGATACTAACGCAGGGAGAGACAGAAGGGGGCCTTGGGGGCTGGGGCTTCCATCCATCTTTTGCTGCAGTCCTGGGGGCCACACCAGGGCTGAAAGTCTCAGCTGACTGGAGGAGGGAATATGACTGGGGAATGTTTGGGTGTGGTCACCACATCTAACCATACTTTGTGCAGTGCCCCACTCCAAAGGGTGCCAATCAGGTATACTCAAGTGTGATTGGCACTTTTTTGAGTGTGGTAATTCGCAACATGTACAACCATGTGTGGTGGCCTAGGGGAGCTGGTGTGTTTGTGCAGTTGAGCTCACACTGACCAAATCATTGGTCTTGCAGGAGACTCTTCAGTGTCTCTGGAAAGACCAGACATGGCATCTGAAGGCTCCTGGGAAAACTTCCCGTCCAGGTTCTTCAAGGATTGGCGTACATTTGTCCTGAGAGCCCCAGAACAAGACTTGGCTTGGGGCTGTCGTGCTCCCTCTCTTTCGCCGTTTTCCCTATTAATGCACTAGCCCCACTTCTCAAGAACCTAGAAGCTCTACCTTTTTAACATCCTCTCTGATATCTCTATCAGCAGCAGTTGAAAATGTGGCCAGAACATTTCACTCAGTTGGTCTCTTTACACATTTTAACTATTTTGTGTAGTATGTGTAAGACATAAACATTTGCTAAAGTGATACGGTTCCAGTTCTCAGACCTTTGGTGCTAGACACATAGACTTTTCTTTCTGTTCCTAAAGGGTTCCATCTTTTTAATTTTATTTCTTTATTTTTTTGAGATTACTTTGGGTTGCAACACTGTAGATGACTTGGAGGTATAGATTCACGTCTCTTCAGATATACCAAAGCACAAAGGGTCTGATCTTAACCCAACTACTTCAAAGAGAGACTAGAAGAGAAATAAACATTAAGTCAGTTTTTATGTCCTACTTTGGATGTCCCTTCTTAACTTTGAGTGAGAGAGCAAGACTTAAGAGCTGCAAGGTTGGCCTCCCTGGTGGCGCAATGGGTTAGTGCAGCGTTGTGGAGCTGTCGGTGGCTGTGGCACCGGTTCGATGACCCACCGGGGAGATTCCCACACGGTGCAGCAGACCTCTCCTGCCTCGCCCGCTGCTCCCCTCAGCAGTGTGTTTCTGTCGATCTGCCTATTCTGTTCCCCACTCTGTCTCTGGTGAACCCTCTCACCGCCCCAGACCTCTGGCCTGTACCCCAGCTTGTATGCAATAATAAAATGAACCTTTAAAAATAAAGCTGCAAGGCTCAGGATTGGAGCAGTTTATGGGAAACAACTTTTTTTTAGGGAAGTTTGGTGCCCACCCAAAGTAGGGGGGTTTGCTTGAAGAGGAAGGAGGAGGAAAGCACGCTCCTGTTGTGTCTAAGCACATACGTGTACTTAGAGTGGTTTTATTTTGTTTTTTTTTCTGAGGTTGTTAGATCCTTTTATTATTTGCTACTTTAGGTTTGGTATGTGTTTTTTGGGAAGCACCTGTGTTTTGTGGGTGTAAGCTCTCTACTCTCCTGACTGCAGGCAATGTGAATGATCTAGATCCTCTCTAAGAATGGTGGAGAAAATGGGAATTCTGCCCGGTGAATCCTGGTACTACCGAAATTTGCTCCCCTTCTCTGGAGTTTCCTGCATATTTACCTTGCTTCTTCTGGAGTTTTGAAATTAAACCCTGAACAAAGGAATGGGAATTTTGGGGTGCAAAGGAGTGTGTTGGGGAACACTTAGCTTTGGTGGACAACACACCATTCTTCATATGCCCTTCCTACCCCAGAGATTATGTCTCCCAGGGCAAGCTCATCAAGCCTCTGAGCCAGCACAGGAAACGTGCAGCAGGAAAGGGAGTACGCCTCATCCCGTGCCGGGAAGTCTGCTTCAGATGATGCTGCGCGTGCGAGGTCCCCACTTCAGAGGAGAGCAGCGCCCCACCCCACACGATGTCACTCACATACATTACTGAGAGATGATTGTCACCTTTTAAAGTAGAATGATGCGCATCGCAAGTGATACCTATGGTGGCGGGGGCGGGGGTACAGAGACCTGCTTTCCCTTCAGCCCAAGCGCCACATCCTCCTGTTGCTGTTTTGCCATTTTTTTTCTTCTGCTGTGTTTCTGTGTTTTTTAGCTTTACTTTTGGGGTGTGTGTGTGTGTGTGTGTGTGTGTGTGTGTGTGTCTCCTCATTCCTATGTCTCATTCATTCTAAGATTTTTATTGTCAGTAATGGGTGATTAGGTAGAAAACATCAAGTTCTTGGAGACATCTAAATCTTTAACATTCACCTGAAGAGATAAGAGCCTGTATTTTTTGACCATATACAGTGTTGTGAGCCTCTGTTACTGCAATACAAATATTCA
Organism: Scalopus aquaticus; assembly: GCA_004024925.1. Classification (NCBI taxonomy): domain Eukaryota; kingdom Metazoa; phylum Chordata; class Mammalia; order Eulipotyphla; family Talpidae; genus Scalopus; species Scalopus aquaticus. Next base: position 214,617 of record PVIJ01000514.1, on the reverse strand, counting down.
AACAATAAACCTACTTACTCCACCTCAGTCTTGTCATCTTTCAGTGGCAAGCATTACAGCTAAGCATGGATGCCCCCAAATCCTTCCACTGCCCCAGCCACAAGAAATTTAAATTCTGCTCGCTAATCTCTCACAGTCCCATTTATTTTGGAAATTCTTTGCCTTGAACTTCATTCAGAGTTTCCCCAATTGCATTGTCTTGAGAGTCGAAAAGACCTGAGGAGATGGAATGGGATGACGGGAAAGTGCTCTCAGCAAACGGGTCTCACATGAAGGCCTCTGAAATTCTGTTTTCTAAACTATTTCTGTTTCTCCAGAATCTGAGAAATCTGAAAAAGTATTGCACTTTCTGACCTCACCATCCTGAGGGCGGAACTGAAGCTGCAAGTGACGTGTGTGGGAGCAGGGCTGCGGCACTCAGCGACATTGTCCACGACGTCGTCCTCAAGGTGTGTCACTTGTACAGACTTAACTGTGCATTTTGCCCCTTTGGAGTAATGTACAACATATACAGGAACGTGGGGGAGTTTGGGGACAGGGTACAGCTTCGCGCACAGAGCTGCCCTCCTCTGACAAAGGGGCTACCTCTTTGGTGTGAGCTGTTCAGTAGGTCTCAGAAGCACATCTTCAGAGGCCAAAGCCAGCATGGGAGGGTTCCTGGGAGAAGCTTCTCATATTCATTCTTCAGGGATTTGCATCTCATTGTCCTAAAAAGACCAGAGCATCTCAGGAAGGATTTTGGTGGAGATGCGGGCCTCTCTCTAGTTTCAGAGGTCCTTGGTGAAGAACCTAAACACATCTTCTCAGCTCAAGCTATTGCTCTGCTGTCAGCTTTCAGAAGTCCTCACAAAAGCATGCCTTTCTTTTCCTTGATCCATTGCTCTTCTACCTCAGACTCCACCTCTGCTGACTCAGAGTCCTTTATTCTCCCAGGGACTGAACCTACTTGTTTCCTCATTCTAGCTCTCTGCCCTTGGAATTTCACTTTGCATTTCCTAGGGTTACCATGGCAAGTAGGAGATTAGGATAATGCTCATAAATTTGCATACAATAGACCCCTTTACATTTTACTTAGTTTCTTTTTCTTTCAGTTCTTTGTAGAAGCCTGAGGAATATGAAAGTCTACCTCTCAGAACTTTTGAGAATAAGGAAATATTATGTTGGTTTCTCTCCCCTGTTTATTTTCTTTTCGTTAAAAAAGCTTACATTTCTCACAGGGGAGCGGTATGCAAGCTTGGCTGATGCCATCACTTTCCAGGTAAGTTCTTTTCAGCCCCCTCAGGCTGCTGGGTTGGCAACTGATGCCTCTGATTTTTGTTGCCCCTTTCTCAGTAGCCGTGTACCCACGTATCCGAGTGCCTGGTCGGAGCCAGGAGGAAATGTAGGCTGTGGTGAAGGGAAGCTTGTCTCCTGCCGCTGTTAGCTGGGCCCAAAGTCCACTTACTTCTCCGGAGCCTGCCCGTCCCTGCACCTGGGCACCTGGGTGTTTCTGTCTGCGCGAGGGGAGCGCCCTCTCTCCCTCATAAGTGTGGAAGTGCCAGCTCACCAACAGGATTCCTTTGAAATTTGTTCTCAGGTTTTCTTTTTGCTTATTGAGGAGCAAAGTCAATTTTTAATGTGTAGGCTTGGGGAGAGGGTTTGTGTTTACAACCCTGTGCTTGTTTTCTTGGGGTGTGTCCTTTCTTATTGTTTATTTATAAAACTAAATCTCTTTTTTTAATAGATATATTTTTATTGTTATTTATATCTTTTACATTTTGTATTCCCCTTGGGCAACCCACCACCAATTCACCCGTGATCCATCTCCGTGGTCCCTTGTGTTCTTTTCTACTCCATTTTGTGACCTTATCCTCCCCTCCGCCCCCCCCCCAGTGTCTCTTTCCTATTTGGTTTCCCTATAGTCCTGTTATAAGTGAAAC
>PVIJ01000514.1:109760-212598 GCA_004024925.1 Scalopus aquaticus | reverse complement strand
TGGACACCTGGGTTGCTTCCATACCTTTGCTATTGTGAACAGTGCCACAGTGAACATAAGGTGCATGTATCCTTTTGGATTAGTGTTTTTGTGTCCTCTGGGTGGATTCCTAGGAGTGGAATTGCTGGGTCATATGGTAACTCCATTTTTAGTAGTCTGAGGAACCTCCACACAGCTTTCCATAATGGTTGGACTAGTTCGCATTCCCACCAGCAGTGTAGAAGAGTTCCTTTTTCTCCACATCCTTTCCAGCATTTGTTGTTGCCTGTATTTTTAATGTGTGCCATCCTCTCAGGTGTGAGGTGGTATCTCATAGTGGTTTTGATTTGCATTTCCTTGATTATAAGTGATGCTGAACATTTTTTCATGTATCTGTTGGCCATTTGCTTTTGTTCTTTGAGAAGTGCCTTTTTAGCTCTTCTGCCTATTTTTTGACTGGATTATTGGCTTTTTTTTTTGTTGAGTTGTGAGAGTTCCTTGTAAATTTTTAAAACTAAATCTTACTTTGTTTTTATTTATGATCTTTTTTTGTTAAAATTTGCCCTGTGCTTTAGTTTTTGTTGTTTTCTTTCCTTGTTTGGTTTGGGGGGCATGTTTCCTGGGAAGAGATTCATATTTACATGTGTTGTGTGTCTTCTTTTTCTGCCCCGTTGATGGCGTTTTAGTTTGTGTTATTGAGAATTTTATATATTTTAAATTTTTTATGGTTCGCGCTGTGTTATTTTGTGTGGATTTTCTTTTGCTTTGCTATCTACATGCTTATTTGCATGTGTTGCAGGCATTGCTTTGTCTGCTTGTTGATTTTCAGGAACCCACGGTGACAGCCTTTTGGCTGCCTGACCTCCACCTCTGACAAGAGGATGCTGGGAAAGCCCATGTGGAGGCCGCACGCAGCCCCCACCGAGCTCACCCAGTGCGTTGTGTGACCCTTTCTGGTTAGCAGCTGACTTTTAGGAGACGCAAAGTAGTTCTTCCTGTGCCAGCAATATCACATCGGAAGTAAATGGAGCAGCACTGACAGGTTTCTAAGTCCAAGAGGCAGAGTAAAGGGAAGGAGGCTCATTGGTGCCCGAGTTCTAAACCCCGTTAAGTGCCGCAGGTGAGCGCCTGGGCACTGGGAGAAAGGACTGGGAGAGGGGAGTGCACTGGCGGCTTTCCATATCTTTTGGGGTGCTGACGAGAGTTGGGGCTGCTGGGCCACATCACCATCTTCAGCTGTGCTGTGTGCAGTGCTCCACTTCAGGATGTGCCATCCATGTGCGTCCAAATATGATTGGCACCTCTTAGAGTGATGTAATGTGCAACCGCACCTCATCTGCTGGCCCTGGCGGGGAGGGGGCACCTGTAACCAGGTTTTATTTCCTGAATCTCGGGGCCACCCACTCAGGGCTTCTTCCGCTCCTGGGCCCTTTAAAGAACTTTCCTTGCGGTAAAAGCTGGGGAAGGAGGGTCCTAGGAAAAGCCTCAGCTCTCGGTGCCTCAGGGCTTTGTTCGAAACCTCAGAGCGGCCGCCTTCAGCTACCTGTGCCCAGTGCCTTACTCAGGGAGGCGTCGTTCACATAGATGATATATGAATGGCACCTTTCTGAGTAGAGTAATGGACAACACGGACGACGCTTGTGATGACCGTGGTGACAGCGGGTGGAGCATGAGTCACAGCTGTGCCCCCTTGAGCCCGGGCGCTCTGAAATCTCAGATATGAGCTTCAGAATATTTTGTTGCTGTGCTGTAAAGTCAGCACATCTTCACATGAGCAGTGGCGTAGAGGGGAAGAAAGCATTTGCTGTAGAATGTATGGAGATCTATTTACTCATTACGAAATAAGGGACGAAGAATACTCATAACTATGCATCTCTATCACTGATCTGTGGTTGTAGCTGTTGTTTATAGTCACCTCCTTCCACTCCCCAGGGCGGGTTCCGCATGCCTTCAGCAAGGGCCCAGCTGGGCCTGGCTCCTTACCTGATAGAGCAACCGGAACCTCCATTCCTAAAGGGCCTGGGCGGTTGGCAGTCCTGCCTGCACTGGGCTGTGGTTGTTCTCCATCGACCTTCTGCAAGGCCCTGCGAACACGAGAGAGAGGCCCTCGGGTTCTCCTGTGTCGCTTCACTGAGGAGTCCCGGGCAGGCCCATGCCCCTCGCTTGGCAGCAGTCAACATCCTAGCAAAGCACCATCATTCCCTTCTAAGAACTCATGAAAATGAGGAATACTGTCCTGGCTTTTGCTTCTCAATGTTGTGGCTTTCCTTAAACCACAGCCATTAGGAGACAGAGGTGGGGAAAGAGACTCACGGAAGCAATGGGCCTGTGCCTCTCCTACATCAATGTCTGGGAATGTGGGCTCTCCTAAGGCTTCCTGTGTGTGCATTAACCCCTTTAAATCACTCTTGAGTTGGGCCAGCGGTGAATGTGGGACACACTGCTCCTCCCTTCCGGGGGAGTAGGGAGAAGTGTAGGTTGTGTTTAGTGCAAGGAAATAACTCCACTTTGTTTTTTTAAAAAAGATTTATTTATTTATGCATACAAAAGCTGGGTTTCAGGTCAGAGGGGTGGGTGGGGTGGGAGGGTTCACCAGAGACAGAGTGGGGAGCAGAACAGATGGATCTACTGAAATCCACTGCTGAGGGGAGCAGTGGAGAGACAGGAGAGGTCTGCCGCGCCGTGTGGGAAGCTCCCTGGCCAGGGATCGAACTCATGCTGCAGTGGCTGCTGATAGCTTCATAGTGCTGAGACTTAACCCCTTGCACCACCAGGGAGGCCCCTCCACTTTCTTTTGTAATACTAACACGATGTGCCAGGCCCATCCACTCTTCATGGTCTCTCCCCACACTTTTCTGTCTCAGGGCCCTTGTGCTGTCCTTGTTGATGACAGTGGCTTTGACATTACTTCTGATATTTGTTGGTACATGGTAGAGGAAGAAGTCACTTGTGGGTGTCCGCTTTGAGGTCTCCATACCTTTGTGTGTGCACGGGGCAGGTTGTGTGGAGATTTTGTTATGTTGTTTTTGGAGTTTGGGGTTTGATCCCTGTCTGGTTTTTGATGCTTGTGTTATTTTTATCGATTTGTCTTATGTATATGGTTTTACTTTGTTTGACTTTTGCTCCTTTGAGATTTTATGAAATTGAATCTGTTTTCAGATTTGGAATGTTCTTTCTTAAATGGTGTTATGATTAGCATTTTTTAGGTGTATTGATTGTAATTTTGTATTTTTTGTTATTCTATTTTATCTTTCACTGTGTGATTATTGTATTTTTACTTGCATATGGATTTGTGTATATAGTATTTGAACTTTGAATTGTGTATAACTAGAATTCTTTGGATGGCTTATCTTGTGGTAAGTTCCTTTTACTTGTATTTTGTTTATATGGTTTGGTTGTTGGTTTTACATTATTGTGCAATTGGGTGTATCCAAGAGTCTGTGTGTGGCTTCATAGTGCAGTGGGTCTTAGACTCTCCTGCCAGGTGCTAGGATTTTGCAGATATGTCTCTAGAACTGCTAAAGTGTGGGTGAAGCAGAGGAGGAAAAGGAGAAGTTGCTTTTCTTAGAGGTTATTCAACAAGAGCTGAATGGGCTGTATTGTTTTCAGTGATAGAGGAAGAATTCGAATTTCTGACCTGCTAGTCCTTGCCTGCACAAAAATCTTTCTGCCTTTTTCTTTTACTTCCTTCTTGTTCTCACTGTCTTCTGTAGTTTCAGAGTTAATGGTATTCTGAGCAACAGTCTGGGAATTTGGGAATGTGATGGCTTGCATAGACTGTTAATTTGGGGTGAAAGAAATTGTATTTTATGTGCTATTCTTAAGACTTTCTAGATAAACTGAACTATCTTTTTAAAAATGGACGCAAAGGTGATTCCCAAGGTTGTGTTGAGGAGTTTAGCAAATCTCTCCCCCAAAGGTAATAATAAAACTGGACAGAATTATCAAAGATGACCCCTTAAGTCTTCAGATATTTACTAAACTGGATGCAACAAAATGAGAAACATTTATTCAAGAAAATCCACTGGATGGCAGTAAAGGCAGTGGGAGCTTGTGGCATTTTAGCCCCGGGGACATTCTGCCCCAGACTGGAAGGACTGATGCCTCGCTCCTCCCATCACTGAAATCCTGCTCTGGGGCACAATTCTCCCCAAAGTAAGTGCTGTTGGGACCATCTCCGAGACTGCTGACTTTGTTTGGAACAGAGCATGGAAAAAAAAACAAAACATTCCCGGGGCGTTGTCTAAAAGGAGGAAATCTCAGTGGTAAACACAATAATAATTAGACAAAAAGCCACATGTAATGTAAATTGGCAGTATCTCTGTATTTTTTTTTCAAAAATACTGGTTTTGTTGGTTATCTCCAATGTATAGCAACTTTCCGTTTTCGGGTGTGCATTTACCTTTTTCCACTTCCTTTCTTCAACGTGTTTTAAAATTATTTTTGATATCCTGTTTTCCTTGGAGGAAAGATAAAATCATTTTCAATCTTTTTCTTATTCTAATATGTTCATTGAAGCTCTTTCTGACCTATGTCCAATAGGGTTAGATATAGTTTTACTCATTATCACTTAGCTTAGTAGTATTCTGTAATAATCCCGGAGATTTTGTGTTTCTTCAGTGGTTAAATGACAAATGTTTTGCATGATTTCCAAGTACTTTGAAAAATTTTTTTTCTGTTGTCAATTTGTAAGTATTCATGCTTTTCTCTAAAAATATGATCAGTATAATTCTAATTTATTGAAATTTGTTGAGAATTGTTTTATGAATTATTCTAGCTTCTAGGCTGATAAAATTCCCATGCACTCTTGAAAAAAGAATATGCCTTCCACTGAAACCGAGGTGGACCCGGGGTGTGTTCCGTCCCTTTGTGGCGCCAACAAAAATCGGGGCGGACAGGGCACAAATGCCCCGGCTCTGAGGCAAGAGCCACCAAAAAGCCCCAAAAGGCCAGATACTACGAAGGGCAGCGCCTGCTGAGAGGGCCGGCACTGTCTGCGGGGCTCACCCGCGCGCAAAGCAGGAGACTTCATGCTGCAGGAACAGCCAGCACGGGGTTCATTTTGCAAACAGGGAAACAGCTCGCTGCATCCCCAAGGGGCGGCCGCCTCCCCCAGGAGGCATCGGGGACGGCAGCTCCTTGGGAGGTGCTGGGTGACACCCACAAACAGGCCTCTGGGACACCAGGCCCAAGGCCCCGGGGCTCCTCTCAGGCTACGTCACAGACAGGACCGAGGCCCCGTCTCTGCAGAGTCCTTCGGCGTCTCTTCCTGCTCCGAGGGCGGCTGCTGGGCGCTGCTTTTCTTCTTTCTCCCTCGGAGGCCAGGAACGGACTGCTCTCTGCTCTCTTCGGAGTCTGGAACCGCCGTCTTTCGTCTCCTGGGGGCTGGTGTCGTGGTCGTCGTCTTCTCCTGCTCTTCTCTTTTCCCCCTTCCTCTTTTTTTCTCTCCTCCTATCTGTTCTCTTTCCCCCCTTCACTGCCTTCTCTCTCTCCCCCTCCTTTTTTTGTCCCTCCAATCCTGGCTTATATCCTCTCCCAGAGGACCATCCACAAGTGTGATTGGACCATTTTTCAATCCTGGAGCTGATTGGACCGACCCATCAGCGCTTAGCACCTGATTGGTCCGTTCAAAACAGCAGTTACTGGGGAGGAGCAACTGCCACAACTGCTCTGGAGCAGCAGAGTAAGCGGCCCCACCACTCCTGCAGGCTCCCACTGCTAAGGCAGCTGGGTTCCGGTAACACCACTATGTATGTGTGTGTTTGTGTAAGTTCTTAAGTATAGTTATTTAAATAAAATTCAGTTTTCTTTTATCATGACCATTTTCAGTCTAATTTTTCTGTTACATTTAAATGTTGATGAAAATGTTTTTGAATCTCCAAATGTGACCGGCTTTTTTTCTTTATTCTTTTACTTTAGTCAAATATTGTTTTAATTTTTTAAACTACCATTTTGAAGTGTACCTCGAGTGTATCTGATCATGTGACATGCTTTCTTGGGTGTAGTGTCTTTGCTGTATATCCTCCTGTTTCTTCTTCCATCTACTGTTTACTCTCAAGTTTATAGTATGTTTCCATAAATAGCACAAATTGAATCCTTACATTTTATACTTTCTGACAAAATTAATATTTTGCCTGAGAAATTTAGTGCATTTATATATCATGTCATCACTAATATGGTGGAACTAAGACAACTCTATCTTTTGCCGTGTAGTCCATTTTATTTCTCTCCTGTGTTCCTTTTCACTGCCTTTCATTCCGATAATCAACCTTTATCCTTTATATTCTTTCTCCTCCATTATTTTTGAATTTTAAGTGCTTATTTTAATATATGCTTCCAATTTACTATAGTCTGCCTTATGATAATACCTCAACTTGCCAAAGATACTAAAACCTTCTAAAAGTTTCCTTCCTTCCTGATCTTTGTGGTGACTTATCATACATGTACTTCAAAATATATAATAACCCCAAGAAGATGTTATTGATGTTCTCTTCAAAAGTCAACATTTTTTATAATTCATTGCTCTTTATTTGTTCCTGCAGTTAACTTTTTAATTGGTATATATTTTTTCAGCCTGTAAACTGTAGATGTAGTGGCAGTGTATTCTTAATTTTTTTTTTGGTGCGGGGGCATAGGGGGTTTGAGGGAAACATGTTTATTTTAAATTACTTTCGGATGGATTTTCTTCTACCCTATTAAGTATGTTATACATTGTCTGGTAACTTCCATGCTTTCTCTTGAAACCTCTGCCATGAGTTTGATTTTTGTTTCTTTAAGGTATGTGTCTTTTATTTTTAATTAAGAGTTTCTCTTATTCTTCTGTTTCAAATAATCTATGGCAGGGGTTGATGCCCTTTCCTGTAAAGAGCAATATGGTAAATATTTTACAGTTAGCCAGACATCCATACCATCTCTGAACCAACCGTCCAACTTTGCCACTGTAGCATGAAATTAGCCAGTGGCTATAGTTGAATGAACTGCTATATCTGTTTTCCAATATGCTTATTTTAAGAAACTGGTGATGGGTCAGTTTTGAGTTTTGATCAGGTTGTTTCAACTCTTCTCATTTCTAATAATTTGTTGTGGGCTCTGGAAATTTTGTTATAAAATCATGATGTAGGGTACAGATGATTTATTCCACCCACAATAATTCTCCTTGTCCACAGTTAGGAAGATAGTGGCAGGCACATACAAATCATTTCAGTTCCGTCATAGATTGAGCTGTAGCAGTGATGAATTTCAGTGTTGGAGTGGCAGCCCCGTTTTTTTCTTAATGCTTTATGTTTGGCATGACTCAATTACACTTTTGATTGAGACTGACAGGCTTCTCTCTCCTGAGTCCCGAAAGACTTCTAGAGATTCAGTTTTGCCTTTCAGAGATTTTGACCTTAGCAGTTTTAGCATCTGTTACAGGTAAGTTCAAAAACTGGCAAATGTCACAAATTTGGGGACACTCCTACACAGGAGGAGAACTTTTTCTTGTCAGTGCTGAAAAGCTGTGGATCATACTGTTCCTTAAAGATGTTTCTGGTGTACTTCTCAAATCTGCTACAAATTTTAGGAAATGCTCCAAAAGAAAAAAAAAGCTAGAATTGCATTTTGGGGGTTTTCTTTTCCTCAGTAAATTGTCTTTGGGCTGGTGAAATGCTCCCCGCCAAAATGCTGATCATCAGGCCCTATTTCTTAGGTTCTAATTACGCACAACCTCAGGGTAATTCTCTCTCCTGGTACTCACAGCTGGGCAGTGGACACAAAGAAATGGTCACTACCTTCCCCAGACTCACTTTGTAGTTAGGGTTCTGGAAGCTTCTCCTCATTCACGAACAGCCCCTATTCTCAATACATCAACTATGCACCAGGTAAGGATCTGCCTTGTTCAGCAACCACTTTTATTCACAGCATCCAAGTCTCTTCTGGGATTGCCAGGATTTTGTTCTTTTACTGAAGCCTTTCTGTTTGAATGCGAAATGCCTTTGCCTCTCACTCATTTATTCTACTTTCCTTCTCAGAGCCAAGAACTTTGCCCAAGCTTAGAAAATCGTCTCTGATGTCACCATAAAATGAGAGGTTAAGATGGTGTCTAGAAGAGCTGGGGTGGGGTGGAGAAGAAAAAATGAATTTTATCATTCAGTTTACTCATTACACTTTTGATAGTATTATGTGTGAAGAGATAAAGTAACGAAAGGATACTTGAACATGAATAAATATCACAGACTTCCTGAGTATGAATAAACAATGCATTGGCTTTTTCTTCATTTTTCTTAACTTAGGACTAAATGAAAAAGAATAGAGTGAAGATATCAAGGGCAACACTTTCGGACATGAACAGGGGACTGAAATGGAGTTGGAAGGGTAAATTATAAATTTTACACTGTTCTGTTGGGAAATGGGGTAGAAACTGGTGTCACCTTTGATGTAACCATATTTAATGCATTTGTTAGGGTTGAGTTGACAAGTATGTTTGTGAATTTTTGTGCCCAATTTATTTTTTTAAAGATTCATTTTTATTTATGCATACAAGAGCTGGGGTGTAGCCCAGAGGTGTGGAGCGGGGTGAGAGGATTCACCAGAGACAGAGTGGGGAGCAGAACAAGCAGATCCACTGAAATCCACTGCTGAGGGGAGCAGTGGGCGAGACAGGAGAGGTCTGTTGCGCCACGTGGGTCAGCTCCCTGGCCGGGATCGAACTCAGGCCACAGTGACTGGCAATAGCTTGATAGTGCTGAGACTTAACCCCTCAACCACCAGGGAGGCCCTTTGTGCCCAATTTAATAACCATGTTGTTCACTCCACTCCAACCCGTGAGGGTGAAATTGCTGTTGTCACCTCATGCTGTGGGAGAGCTACCTTCTGTGTCCAACGGATCCTTCTTGAACTCTCAGCGTATCCCAGGGGTTTGTGACATCTACTACTCTTTCCTTTTTTGTATGTTTATATAGTAGTGGAAGTGTAATATACATGTGTGTGGTTTGAGTTTGTCATTTTATGTGGGTGGGCTTCTGTTGTGTGGATATGTTCACTTTCTTGATATCTAGTTCATGGGTTTATTCTTTACATTTTCTTATATTACTGTGTATTTAAATTTGGATTTCACGTGCTATTATATTGTTTACTGGTTTGCTTATTTTTAGGTTATTACTCTTGAGGATGAGATTTTCTATTGGCTTTATATGCTTTTTTATTTTTCTTTGGGTGTCCCTACACATAGATGAGATAGAGAAGCATATTATGTGTTTTATGTACCCGTGTTAGGAAAAGCAGCTTATCCTATTGCCCTCCCCCAAGGAGATTCCCTTAGACGCAGTCAGTATATGGCTTGGTAGCTGCTATTTGTTATGCTTTTGTTTACAGAAAAGGTCTAGTAGCTCTTTCATCTAACTACAGCATAGTTATTTTGAGATTCATCTAAGTTGTTGTATAATCAATTTGAATAATTTTAAGATGGAGGGTATTCCAATCAATATTATGTCCATACCATGTTTTGTTCATCTGTACAGTTGTTGATGGATTTGCCTTCTTTCAACTTTTAGCTCTCATGAATAATGCCGCAGCATGCATTGGCATATGATTTTTGGTGTGGATGTTTTGGATCGGCAAGAGTATATGGTAAGATTATGTTGCACTTTTTAAGAAACCAATCATCTGCTTTCCAAAGTGGTAGTTTTGTCTTAATTTCCACATTTCCAGTTCCTTTACATCTTAATAGGATTGTGCTTTCTCATTATGAGGTTTTCTTTTGCATTTCCCTAGTAACTCATGCTGGGCATTTTTATGTGCTTACTTGCTACGTGTATTTGGTTTTTAGGGAATATCATTAGTAGGTGTGAAAAACAGGAAACAACCCAAATTCCCTCCCGTAGGTGTGGTGTATCCATTCCTCAGAATACTATTCAACAATAAGAAATGCATCACTGACATCCAGAACAAGCTGGTGAACCTCACAGGCATTGTGCTTGTTAACGGAAGTCCATCTCGGAGGGTTATAACTGTGTGGTTTCATTTATATGAGATTCTTGAAAAGATAAGCTTACATTAATGAAGAATAGTTTCATCACTGCCAGGGCTTGGGATCGGGGGAGTGTGTGGCTACAAAGTGATAATGCAAGGAAAGCATTTAAGTGATGCATTCCTTCATCTGGATAGTAGTGATGTCTATCCAAGTGTGTACAGGTGTTAAAATCATGGGTGTATGAACACATACACAAATTCAATGTTACTGTATGTTTTTGCATATATACTCTCAGTGTATTTAATTTTTTAAATTTGTAACAACTTTTTTGGATCAGTTTTAAGTTAACAGAAAAATTGAAAGGGGGTCCAGATATTTTGCATTTGTCTCCTGCCCACACATACCCAGTTTCATTTGGCCAAGGTAAATAGCCCCTGAAATATTGTTGAAATGTGAAGAGGGGAAAACATGACCTTAAAGGTCATACTCCACTTGGGTGTGGGCTGGGCTCATGGACTCTTTCCATAGAATAGTGTCGGCAAAGTGAAAAGTAGCGACTGCAGTACAGAATTCTGGCAGACACGTACATTGTAACGATGCAGTTAAAGGCTGATGGTTCTAGAGAAGTCACGTGGACACTCCTCCCCACGTAATGCACTTCATCTCTGGGCCATTCTTCCCCCAAACAGAAAGCCCCAGTCGAATGAAAAGAAACTATTAGAACAATTCAATTTGAAGGGCATTTGAGTAGATGTCCAATCACCGCTCTTTGAAACTGTAATGGACGTGAAAAGCAAGAAAGGACAATGAGATCTTGCAATTGGAGCAACAGAGGAAGGCCCTCTGTGGAAAACGCGGTGACGTCGAAATCGTCATTTGTCGCTGATACTGTGCCAATGGTCATTTCTGAGCTTTCACACCCGTGGGCATTCTGAAGGACGGTGACCTTGCAGGAAGCCTTGGGCATGCACAGAGTTCTCAGATGTCCCTCACCCAGCGTCCTTACAATTATCTAAAATAAATGTAGGTAAAACAAACACCAACTATAAGCTTACCAGCAGTTCTGTCTGCCTGGTGTGGAGGATAATTAAAGTGTGGATTTCAGAATAACACGAAGGGTCAGCAAAGCATCAAATGTTCATTTTTCTCCAACACCTTAGAGATCTGTTACAGATCTGTTACAGAGCCTGATTTCAAGGAAAGATAGGCCCTTCGGAAGAAAACTGGGATGAAGAGAGACCAGCTGACCAGTCTCTTAACCAGACAGAATGTGCAGGAAGCACACTGGCTTAGCAAATTCCCAAGTAACAAGAGTGCCCCTGGGAAAGGGGGAAGGATGTGGAGAAAGTTCTGGTGTGGTTTAGTGTGATGGATGTCAGAGATCAGTGAGTACGCCAGGGCACTGAGAAAAATCCTCTAGAACCCCGACCTCACCCTGAGCACAAAGCGATGCTGGAGGAATTTATAGCCTGTCCCGCCAGCCGGGGTAAAGGTGGCAAGACGGCTGCCACGCCCCGCTCACCTGAGAAAGGCCTCACAGCCCCACCGAGTGTTCATTGTTAGGGGCAAATATTTACCTCAGTCCCTGCCGTTCTACACATGATGTTCAGCATCACATAAACTTGTTTTTAAAAACACATACAGGGAAAAAAAGACACCCAGTAATTAAGAGACAAAGAACCCATGAAAGTGTTTCTGAGCTGGTCCAAATATTTAGAACTTCCAGACCCGTCTCCACGACTAAGATGAATGCGTTTAAGTGTCTAGTGGAAAGAGCCGACACCATCCAGGAGCATGTGGGGACGTTTAGCCCAGAGCTGCGAAGGAGGGAAAAGCAAAGCCTGAGGGAAGCATGGCCTTGGGTGCGCCCGTGGGGTCGCAAATGCCACGCGGAAGCCGGCGGCGGGGGAAGCGGGAAGCTGCGGGCGGGGCTGCTGGGCCTGCGCCACGAGAGCCGTTCAGTGTGCAGTGCCCTTCACAAGAAGGTGTCATTCATGTGGTGCACAGTATGAATGGCGCCTTTTTGCGAAGTGTAATGTACAACGTGTCGGGCACGAGTGGTGGCCCTGCAGTGGGGGTCGAGCTGCCAGCACAGATTTGGCCAGACTTTTCTTCTAGAGCCCTGGAGACTCCCCTGCCTCTCACATCCTCCACCTCAGAACCCTGACGTCCATTTTCCTCTCCTAGACGGAAACATTCCCTTCTGTTTTCCCTGCTTTATTGAGACATGAATGACAAAAATTGTAGATATTTAGACAATGTGATTTTTTTGAGGTGTACAATATGATTTAAGATAAGACATTGTGAAGTGGCCATAATGGAGATCAAATGAACAAACTCATTACCTCAGTCACCTGTGTGTGACACTTCAGCAAATTTTGTGCCTGCGATGCACTTATTGCCTCTAGTCACTGTCCTATACACGAGCGCCCCAGAATGAAGTCATTGGTAACTGCAACTTGGTTCCCTTGGACAAATTCTTAATTCCTCAGGTACCCCCACCCCCAGCCCATCCCTGGCACCCACCATTGTAGTCTCTAATTTTAGGAACCCAGCACTTCAGATTCCACATTTGTGCAAATTTTTTTCCTTTATGGCTTATTTCACTATTTGAGTGACTACCTCAGTTTCCAAATTTGTAAATTACCTTTGTTGTTTTTATTTGTTCACTTTGGAATACCTTTTAAGCATCTCTGTTGCCAATTTATTAAGAGTTAAGGCATAGTTTGCCTAGAAGCCTTTTCTTTTAATATCTTCAAATTATATTTGAGGAATGGAAGGAGCGCGTGAAGCAGCAATGATCACTAAATAATGCCTGGGCTCTCCTCCCCATTTTCTTACAGGGACACTTTTTTTCCTGAGATAACGCCGGTTTATGTTGTTATATTTTAGAAGTATAGGATCTCCCCCTTCGGGTGTTGTTATCACAGAACACCCACCCACCCCACCCCACAGTGCTTTACAACAATCCGCTGTGCTCCCTCCCTCTCTGGTAGCCTCCAAATGACAGATTCTAGAGCTTGTTTGGTTTCCCGGACCCTTAGTTTGGTTTCTTCATATTCCACATCTAAGTGGCACCTTCCACATTTGTTTCTCCTTCTTATTTTGCTTCGCATCATCCCCTCCAGTTCCACGTTGCCACAATGGCGAGAGTTTATCTATTTTGATAGTATATTCCATGTGTGTACAGACTGCCTCTTCCTGACCTGGTCAGCTACTGGGGGCACACGGGTTGTTTCCATAGCTTGGCTGTTGTTAAAAGTGCTGCAGCAAACACAGGCGCGCAGGTTTCTCTGCAGAGGTGTGTGTGTGTGTGTGTGTGTGTGTGTGTGTGTTTCTCTGCAGAGGTGTGTGTGTGTGTGTGTGCGCGCGTGTGTGTGCGCGCACGCGCGCGCTTCCGGTAGACCCCTGGGCGGGCAGGTCCCGGTTTGTACTCTGTCTGGTTTCAGTCTCTTGAAAGTTCTACAGTTTTCCATAATGGTTGATCAGTCTCCATTCCCACCTGCAGCGGAAGCGGGCGCCATTTCCTGTGCCCCGCCCCAGCAAGTCACTGCTTCTGGAGCCGGCCCATTCTCACAGGTGTGAGGTGGGCATCTCATTGTGGTTTTGCCTTGCATCTCCCTGCCCACGGGCCCTCAGGCTGGCTTGCACCCCCTCCCCCTTCTCCCTCCCTCCTCCTCAGCACACAGTGACCACCCTCTGCAAAAGTCACACCTGCCCCTTCAGGCAGAGACCATCCGTGAGCACTGTGGGGGGGTGAGGGGCAAGTTCAACCCCCCGGGGCTGAGCTGGTGAGTACTGACGCGCATTTTCCCTGCCCTGTTGGCACCTGTGGCTCTCCCAGCCAGTGCCACTGAGTAGACAGTGGCCGCCAGACTTGGAGACCCTGTTTTGGGAAGTAGGTTTAAGTCTTACACCCCTGGGATGGGAGCTAGGGTCATCTCCTGCCCCCTCCCTGCTGATCTCCCAGAATCAAATCAGGCTATTTCATGGCTAACATGTTTGTGCAGCTTTGCTGCTGATCTCGAAATAGTCACATGCCTCAACGAACCCCAATACTTGAGGGAATTTAGATTTTTGACCAAAAAGGTAGGTTTTTCATCTGCGACATGTTTGACGGGGTCGCTCCCCCTGTGTGCTCACCCGTGCTATGGAGGGGGTGCCAGGCTCTGGCCTTAACCATGTTCAGATTGTCTCTGTGCTCACCTGAAGTTCAGACTGGCTTCATCTTTGTGTGTGTGTGTGTGCTGTTTGGGGAGTATTAATTTGTTTAGAGTGAATTTGCTTGATTTGAGTGTTTTAATATTGCTTGGTTTTTCTTTTAATCCAAGTAGCATTGTCGCGTCCATGTGTTATGTGCATGCATGTGTGTGTGTGTTCTCATTTATTTGGCTTTGTTTCATTCTGTCATGTCACCTCACATTGCAGTGACACCGCCACACACCGGGTGGCTTAGAGAGATGCTGTTTTCAAGGCTAGAAGTTTGTGACGAGCACCAGTGACTGGTTCCTGTGCTTTTCCTCAGCGTGGGCCCACGTGAGCGAGCTCCCTCCCGACGCCTAGGACGCCACCCCCATGGAGCAGGTTCCGCCCTTATGTCCCGCCTAAGCCTAACAACCTCCCACGGGCACCATGTTATTTCACTTACACTGGGGTTGTTTAGCACAGAGGCCAAGGGAAGGGGGAGGGAGCTCTAGGGAGCACCACGAGATCAAAATGAGCTTAATCGTCAGGACTCATGGGAATGGGACGCCCTATCCGCCTTCCTCCCCACCCCGACCCCCGCACCGGCCAAGGCTGCCCCTGCCCTGCCCCTCTTGGGGACAAGAAGATGGGGGGGGGTGGCTTGGTTCCCACGCCTCAGCCTCCTCCCACCCCAGCCCCTCTCCCCTGCGGCCACCACCAGAGTCAACCCAAGAGGGGGTGCCAAGGGTGACGCCACCCCCGTGGATGTGTCCCCCTGGGTCACGGGGGGGGGGGGGGTGAGACGGCAGACAAAGCAGCGGACGCCGACGTGAGAGCCGGCGAGAAGGCCCCGGAACACCCGCCCAGCACGCTGTCCTCCCGGGAGTCCTCCCGGCTCCGCCTCCCTCTGCTCCCCGGGGAGGGAGGTGGCGCCCCACTCTGTCAGGTTTCGCTCTTCCGGGGGTCCCTTCCGACGGGGTGGCACGGGCGTGTCCTCCTGGCACTGCCCGAGGAAGCCCACTCCTCAGGCCCAACGCTCCCTGGTCGGCCAGACACCCCGTCTGCTCCGAGGGGGGCTGGCACAGGGAGCCGGCCTGGGCCAGGGAGGAAGAAGACAAATGCCCGAGCGAGGCCCCGAGGGGGTCAGTGAGGGAGCGCCCGCAGGGCCCGGCCGAGGCTCCCCGGGGGCAGGGGCCTCATTCCCGGCGCCCTCGAGGGGACGGGCCTCCTGCCCCTCTCCCAGTCCCGGTCCGGCCTCTCCCTCCTGGGCCTGACTCACCGCCAGGACCTCGGCACCCCTCAGCGCCTCCCTCCCCACCCAGGCAGGGCCGAGGCCTGGGGCTGCTGCGCGGAAGGAAGGGGGGCGCCTCGAGGGACACGGGCTGCACAGCTGCAGGCTCTGCCCCCCTCCCTGGGGCAGCCCACGGGCCTCGGGCACTGCACAAGGGCGCACCCCACGGCCCCAGGACGGCCCTGTGCGGTCACCGCTAGATGGTGCGCGAGGGCACCCCAACTACCCCGACGCCCCACGGGCGCCGCCTGTGGAGGCCACTCTTTCCTGCACAAAGTGGGGGGCTTCTAGCACCCCCAGCCCCCAGGGCCTTTCACCACACTCCCAGGCCCCCAAATGAGCATATCCGGGAGAGAGGAGTCAGGGGGGACCTCAGATAGCAGGGAACAGCAATGCAGCCCCAGGTCACTGGGAGGGCGCCGCGGGCACGCCGAGGAAACCCGGGGTTGGGCAGGGAAGCCAAGGTTGCACCTCGGACCCCGAGACCGTGCACCCCGCTCCCTCTTACAAGCCACATTCACCCAGCCTCGACCTCCTGCCCTCAGGGGTGCTTCCGCCGTGTCCCGCAGGGAGCCCGGGACCCCAGCCAGAGAGCTCCTGCAAGGGCCCGCCAGCCCCCAAGACTCAGGGCGCCCTCTAGCTGCACCCCGCAGGTTCCGCCCCCTCGCAGGACCACGGCCCACTGTGCAGGGCGGGGGCGCACAGCTCCCACCGCGGGGGCCCAGACCCCTCCCGCCCACCCCTGCTACCCCTCTCAGCGGCACCCCACGGGGGCACCCTACCGCAGGGAACCGAGGCCAGGGAGGTGGGGTCCTGGATGGACCGACGCCCCGGACACGCTGGGGTGGAGCAGACCAGGGAGCCCCGCCTTCGTGGGGCATTGGGGCGGGAGGCTGAGATGGGCCACCCCTGCACACTAACAGCTGCCCCGGAAATTCCGGGAAGGGGCGTGGGGGCGCTCCCAGGGACCCCTCACGCCAGACACAGGGCCTACACCGCCATGGCCTCTCAGACACCACGGGATGCTTCCCTCGGGGCCCTCAGGCTGGCGGGCACCTCCCCTCGTACACAAGAGAGACCCCCTTTCCTCCCTCCGCGATGGTCACACCTGCCCCTCCGTGCAGAGACCACCCACGGCCAGTGTGTGTGGCGGAGCGTGGGGGGGCGAGTTCAACCCCCAGAGGGGCCCGAAGGCGACCCGGATGTGGCTGCTTCCAGGACGGCAGCGCCATTGCAGGAATTTCTTCCGAAGCCTGGACAGGCCGACCCTGCGCCTCCAGAGGAGCGTGCCCTCACCCAGCCCAGCACGCGCAGTCCTGGAACAGCAAGGCCCCGGGGCGCAAGGGGTGGCCTCCGGGCTCCCAGGAGACGCCTCCGCACAGTCGGCCGGTCCTGCTCCGCCGGTTCAAGGCTCCGGGCAGCAGACGCGCCAGCCTCCGGCTGTTCAGAACCACCCACCTGGACCCCAGCACCAAAGAGCCAGGCTGCTCCCTGGCGACCAGGAGGCAGGGCTGTGTGTGCGGACGGAGGGGGGGCGGGGGCCCGGCCCCCCGTGCAGTGTCCGCCCAGGGAGTCACACCTCGGTCCAGGACCCGGCACACCCGCGCCCCCGGGGAGCAGCCCCTTGGCCTGCTGCAGGTTGGCGCCGGTTCTCACCGCAGACTCCTCGGCAGCCGTGTCCGCGAGACGCCGGCGCGGGCCCGGGGCCCCGAGAAGCCTGGGCGGGAGTCGGGGGGAGCGCGGGTCTTCGCCCCCACGCCCTCGCCCACGTGCCGCCGTCAGTGGTTCAGGGGGGCGTCCGGGGCGTCGCACCGAGCCCCGCTTTGTTGGGATGAGAGGGCCTCACCCCACCGGGCCCCAGTGGGCCTCGCTGCGGGCCCCTCCGGCCCGGATGTGGGTTCCCGTGCGGCCTGCCGGGTCGGCGTGTGACCACGACTGGACACCGTCGCCCTGGGCCCCGGCTGCGGGGGGAGAGGGGGAGATCGCAGCCGCACAGCCGAGGGCACAGGGTCCACAGAGCGGCCTGCAGTGGACCCCCATGCAGTGAGGAGCTGGGGCGGGAAGGACCCCTGTACCCCCCGTACCTGGCTCGGGCTCCGCGCTGCGAGGCCCCTTCCCCTCCTGTGCTCCGGGGGCACCCTCAGGCCAGCACTGGCCCCACGGGGGACTGCTGGTGGGTCCCCGGCGACGGGAAGCCGACGTGACTGGCAGGGTGGTCAGCCAGAAGGTGCTGCGGGCACAGGCTCGGGAGGTGGGGCCCCAGGGGGCCGGGAGTGGGGTGCATCCACCGAGACGCCTGACCCCCGGCCGGGGCCATCCCTTTGGGCCCTGTCCCGGGAGGGCGCACCCCGCGAGGGAGGCGGCAGGTGGCTCAGGAAAATGGGGCAGCGCAGGGTCCCTAGCACCTCCCGAAGGGCCGTCAGGCCAGGCCACGCCACTCCCGGGGCAGGGGGCTCAGCCGCTCGGCCCCCCCACCTGCCCCCACCTCCAGCCCTCGCACAGGCCTCCCCACCACAGGCAGCACCCCCAGGGTGTGAGCAGACCTGGGCACCCGGGGTCCAGCGGTGTGGCCATTCAGCCAGCGGGGTCCTCAGGGAAAGGACGCCTCTGCGAGCTCGGGAGAGGGCGCCGGCTTCTGGCCGAGCCGGAGGGCGGGGCCCAGGCGGCCGAGCACAGAGCCGAGGTGGCTCAGCCGAGGCGGGCAGGGGCCCTTGGCCGCACGCCCAGACCCCAGGCCTAGGCCCTTGGGCTTCTCACCAGTTAGGAGGGAGTCCCCCCCAGCCATGGGTGAGGCCCCCAGTGAAGGCCCAAAGCCCCCTTCCAGGCCCCGAGCCCCCAGCCCAGGCCAACATCCCCTACCCGAAGCCCAGACTGGGGGAGCCGCTCCTTGCCCCCACCCCCCTTCCACAGCAAACCTGGACGTGCAGGAGGCATCTCGCTGTGGCCGAGGCCGCTAACTCCCCCGGGCCAGCAGCCGCGGCGCCCCTTCCTCCCTTGGTGCCAGATGTCCCAGCTCCTCCGTGTCCTTCGCTGAGGGCCGCTCACCTGTCCCCGCCCGGTCGCTGTCTCTTGTTCTTGTCCTGGGAGGAGGCGGCTGCTCAGCAGGCACCTCAGACCTACAGGCGCTCTGGAGGGGGGTCCTGAGGCACAGTATGCCCCCCCCCCGCAGCTGCCAAAGCCTCATCCCCCCAGAGGGCCTGCCAGGTACCCCCTCTCCCCAGGTACCCACGGCCCCCTCCCCCGCCCTTCTGGCCTTCCCCAAGGCGGCCCCTGCTCAGCTGCTCCCCTCCACGGTCCTGCCTCTGGGCCTGCCCACAGGCGCATCACAAAGGGGCAGAGGGATGGAACCTTGGGGGCAGGACGGGAAGCCAAAGGGCTCAGAAGGCACAGCCGGGAGACTCAGGGCATCTGACCAGTGAGGCTTCTCTCCTCCTCCAGGGCAGGCCTGCCAAGAAGGCAATGGCTGGGAAAGGGGGTGCGGGGAGGAAAAGGTGTTTCCCTCTCCCTCCGGGTGCCTGACTGAGGTGCCCGCAGTGACAGGGCAGAGGAGGAGGAGAAAGGTCACAGCGTCCTGACGTGCCCCGCCTGGGCGCATGGGGAGACCCGAGGGACCAAGGCCCCGAAATGGCCCAGGCCGACCCTCGAGCACCTTCTTCAGCTAAAGAACAAGCGAGGGTGCTGGGGGTGGGGGACGAGGCGGGGGGCGGGGCAGGCAAGCACAGCCATCAAGGGCAGGCTGCCCTCGGGCTTCATCACGGCCTTCTCCAGGGATTAGCGTTTCTAGCGCTTTGGCTCCCTGGCGCCGCAGCCGGCTCCTGCCCGCTCCCCTCGTGCGGCCTGTCATGGTGGGCAGCTGTGCCGTCTTCGGCCTCTGCAGAAATGGAACCAGTCGGATGTCAGACTGGACTGTTGTCCACCCTGATACACTCTTTATAGTCGTCTTTATTGTTTTGAAATTTTTTTTCAAATAAACATGTTTTCTGGAAAGGAAGCTTTTCTAGTTTGTTTTCAGTCACTACACACACACACACATTTCTTTTACCTCTTTTTATTGCTAAGACTGAGTTATATGTTGAAAGCCGATTGTGGTCAAGGATACTCTTGTCTCTGGCTTCAGAACGCGGTTAATGTTTTGTCTTAGAGAATCATAGCTGTAGATTTTTTTTGCAAATATCCATTATTAGGATAAAGAACTTCCTTGCTTATTAATGCTCCTTGGCTGAAAATTTTCCATGAAAGTGTTTTGAATATGCTGAAATGCTTCCAAATTATGAGTTGAAGTGTGACAGTGTGATATCCATAGACTGGGGGGTTCCAGGTTCCCTACCCCCCAACCAAGGAAGGGTGGGATTGGTCAGGGAGGAAAAGCTATCAAAAGACTGGGAAAAAGCTGGAAGGGAGGAAAAGCACAAGGAGGAGGAGAAATGGAGGAGTTGGTGAAAGATGACTGGAGGAGGTGCGTGGAGCGGAGAGACATGCAGAAGTCCTGCGTGCTTCTCGGCCGGGACTTGCCCAGGGGCTTGGGGACGTGGAAGGAGACACCCAGAAGAGACGTGGGTGAGAGCCGCGTGGGGAGGCTGCTGGCGGCAGCCTTTATCTTGACTTGTATTTTGATTTTGCGCCTTTCCTCCCAGACTTGCCTGGCCCCTTTTACCCCCTTTCCTATGGGTCCCCACCAGAAGGGGCCTTAGACTTGTGGCGAGCTTTTGGGCCTCAGTGGCCCTGCTTTGGGCCAACCCTGTTGGGCTGGGCATTAACACAAGAGCGATTGGATGACTGGGTGTTTCATTGGGACACTTTATTCTTTCTCTCCTCTCTATTGCATAGTCATTGTATTAAAGTTCTTTTCCATGGAAGGTCTTATGCACTGAGACTATGTCTTTATGTGGCAGATGGCAGAACCCATTTAGAGTGTTACAGGGCAACCCCGATATACAATGGGGTGCCTGACTGGATTCTTACCCGTGCGCTTAAAAAAGACTTATAATAACAACAATTGCAGGCACTCACAAAAAGGTTAATAAAAGGTTTATTTACAAAAAGGAAGGGAAATAAAAAAATGAATAACTCAGGGACAAAAGAGAAAAAGAGAGAGAGATAAATCTCCAAATACGTCCTACCAGATCCGAAGAGCTGGAAACCCTCAACGGCACGCAGTAGCCCAGCGAGAAGCCAAGAGCCCCCCAAGGTCCAAAACTCTGGTTATATAGCCAACATGTCTGCTTAACTCCACTCCTCAGTTCCCAGCAATCCTCTCTTCGGGATGATGATGGAATCAAGGGATTAGTAGCCCTTAATGTCTTGGATCTCTTTGGTCTGAGTTGGGTCCATAAACCTTTCTGTGGAGTTTGTTGCAGATGTCCTTTTTACCCCCAACAAGAACAGGCAGGTTTGGGGGTCCCGGAGTGCCCCTCAGCGTGCTCACTAGCAAAAGAACACCTTGTATGTTTCCAGAGAAGATTGTCTATTACTGTATTTGTGTATAGCTTTTTGCGTTGAAATAACTCTTCAAAACATTTGGATAAATACATAATAGCAGGATTTCTAGTGTATTCGGTAAGTATATGGTTAACTTTATAAGAAACTGCTCAAGTATTTTCCAAAGGTATTTGCTATTTAGCTTTCCCACCCGCAATGTGTGAACGTTCCAGTTGTTCTGCCTGCTCTGGAGCCCTGAGTATTGTGCTAATTAGGCGAAAACTATAATTTCAGAAATAAGAAGTGTACACCAAGGCACATCTTAATCACCTTGCCAGGAAACAGTGGTAATGAGCTGATTTAAAAGGTGCCACAGGGAAGGGGGCATGCATGGTAAACAGGGGAACAAAGAGGAATGGGAGTGGATTTTTCCTTATCAACAATGCAAGTGAGAAGCCACTAGATCAAAGCAACCTCTTTAAAGGTCAAAAGGAAAATAAAATGCTTTCAAGCTGAAATTCAATACTCAGGTTTTAAAAATATTTCTTTAATAGTGAAAAAATAGTTTTCAGTCGTACAATGAGTGAAATAATTCACTGCACGAAGACTCACAATCCAAGCAATAAGTACTGTGAAGGACAAAAACAAAAACCGCCATCGGGATCTGGGCAGAATGCAGAGTTTGGAGCCTGTTGAGGGAGGGCGTGGCCTTCCAGGAGCTCGGCGGATGGAAGGTTCAGTGCTCCGGCTGGGGCCTGGCCTGCCGGGACATGTCCCCGGCCGGAAAGACCGAAGCTGGAGGGGATTCAAGTTCACCAATCCCTGCTTGACATGCTTTGCACCAATCAGAACTGCACGTGCCGAGCTCATTTGCATAGCACAACCTCAGGGAGACGCAGCCTCGCTTTGGTGTTGAAGCCCAGACTGGGCCGTTTCCGGGCTGTGACGCCCCCGGGCTTTGGCTTCCGGATCTGCACAGGAAGTGCCCCAAAAGCGGGTGCTCAACAATACCTGCCCGCGAGGGACCGTCCCTGTCCGCCAAGGACGGGCGTGCACCCACGTGACAGCTGCCAGTGCCACTGTAAGAGTTTTCTTATTTCGATATCTTTGCATGGTAATTGGTTGTCGGCCCCAAAATAACAGTGGGGGGCATTTTGACATAAGTAAAATGAGAGGCAGGTAAGAAAAACATGCAGCAGGAAAGGAGAAAATTAGAAATATCCCAAGTTTCTTGTTCTATGTATGATTTGCAAAATAGCCCTTGAAGGCAGATGATAAGTGAACGGTGTAAGCTGGAAACACTACAGCAATAAATATAACAAAATGAGTATTTATAGCTGAACATCTTTAAGAGGAGTGAATCAAGAGTGTATCACAGAGCAAAGGAAAGAGCTAGCAAAGGACTATTGACTTCGGTTATTTAAAAGTTTTTCGCTCAATGTCCCAACATTTGTGGCTTTGGAATATGAGCTGTTCTATTTTGAGTGTGACGTGGTCTACAAGGTGGGCGAGGCCTAGGGCATGAGTGTGTTTTCATACGCTGGTGAAAATTTGTACACTAGACTGTCACCTTCCCACCCATCTGTCACACTCATCTCTAAAATCTCCTATATTTTATTTTCTTAATCTCCTTTTGTTTTTATAGTATAAGAATTATTGGGGACACGTGTTAAAATCAGCAGTGATACTTGTGATATTTAAAAAAAAATATTTTTTTTAACTTCTGTTACTTTTGGCGTCACTTTTATTTTTGAAAGTTTGGGGGTTTTTCTATTTTCTTCCTTCCTTTTTGCCTTAGCTATCTGATATTAATTAAGCCCCACCAGCTCTCTTCTGATTAGTTTTTTATAGTGTATCTGTTTCTATCATATTTCTTTCATTCAGCATGCTTGTCATTTTAAGTAAGTGCTTTTTGCTTAACATGTACTTGATTTTTCTTATTTTAGTCATTCTGAAAATCTTTCTCTTTTAATTGAAGTGTCTCTTCTGTTCCATTTGATGTGATTATAGGATAATTAGGTTTAAGTCTATCCACTTTTTATGTTTTTTATTTGTCCCACCTGATATATGAGTTGATTTCTCCTTTCTTGCCTACTTTTGGACTATTTCATTTTTTCCTTTGTGTGCTTGAAGTTTTCATTATCTTATTTTATTTTATGGTTTCCATAGTGGTTAAAATATGTAAAGTGACTTAATACAGTCTAACTTAAGCTGGTACTTTCACCACTTCTAGAATTTTAAAGGGACTTAAGAGTTTATATCTATTTATTCCCTCCTGTTCTCTGTTCCATTTTTGTCCCATAATTTATATATATATATATATTTAATATTTTAATATTTACTTCTATATATAACATAAATCTTTTAAGACATTCTTGTTACAGTTGTTTTGAACAGCCAATACCCATTAATATTTACCCGTATATTTTCCACTTCTTCTCTTGAATTTTTCCCTTTAGTTTTATACTTTACCTGGGACCATTTACCTTCTCACTGAAAAACTTCCTTTACCATTTATTATACTGAATATCTGCTTGCAATACTTTTTCTCAGCTTTTGGGTATCTGAAAACATATTTTATCATCAATTTTTTTTACTGAGGTATTTATAGATATTAAATATACAGTTTGATAAATGTAGAAACTCAATGAAATGACTACCTAAATCGTGATATAAACATTTCCATCATCCCAGAAAGTCACTTTGTCAATGTCTCACATAGAGAAAAATGTAATTCCTACAATCATGGATTTTCTGTATATTCCCGATCTTACTAAAAATCTAATCTTCCATTACATATTCAGACATACATACAGTTAGTCCTCATTAATAACTGATTCTATGTTTGTGACTACCCCTGTTTTTGAAAACTTACTTGTAATCAACAAACTGAGACTCACTGCGCTTTCATGGTTCGTCACTGTCACGGTTTTATTGTTGGCGCTATATTTTAAATAAGCTGTCTTTAAACAGAAATATACTTAAACAAACAAGTTATGTATTGCCTGGTAGATGGAAATATGACCAGGAACTCAGGGTAAACAAAATCTGTATTTCATCTAGAAGCAACAACTCAGTATTCAAATGCATAACCTCTACTCAGAGTAAAACTTGATGAATATTTTCTCTCAGTCTCAAATTGTTTACTTCATTATCTTTTGATGAGAAGAGTTTTTTTAGTTCATCAGTTTTCTTTTACAGTTAGTTCTTTGGGGCCATCTTGCCTCTGTCAAATTAAAGCTATTTTTCACATTTTCTTCAAAAGCTGTATGAATTCATGGTGTTTATGTTTATGTCCAAGTCCATGGTCCATATCACCAGATTGCTGTAGTTCTGTCAATTACATTGTATGGTTCATTTTACCATTCTGGTGTCCAATGGTTCTAGTACCATCTGTTGAAAAGGCATTTCAACACATTGAATTGCATTAGCACTTATTTAAAAAGTACCTATCTTACTTTGGGTCTATATATGAACTATTCTGTTCTCTTGATCTATTTGTCTATATTTATGCTAATAATAATAATCAGGTGTATTTCACAGAAATCAATCTCCATGCCATAAAACCTCTTGTGAAATTAGCAATGAAAATTCTCAAAATAAAATTATAAATTTGTACATATTTCTAATAGGGAGGAGACAGACATTTCCTTAAGGTGGAGATGTCTACCATAAGCTCTGATTTACCATTGTTTTGAAAGTGTTAGCCAATGCAATTAGGCAAGAGAAAAACAATTAAAATACAGACAGTGGAAAAGAAGAAATATAACCATATGTGTTATGAGATGGCAAAATAGTATACCTGGAAAAACCCTAGAATATAATTGACAAGATAACTCAATTATAAAATAGTTTTGCATGGTATGAATCTACAAAATTAACAGCCAATAATTCATAACCGTTACATGCAAAAAGTTTAATCAATTAAAAGATATAATGGAAAAGAGAAAATCCTACTTGTAGTAGTAAAATAACATGAAATATTTAAGAATAAATTTAATAAATTTTGAAACATACATCATGAATGCTCTAGAACACTCTTGAAAGAAACAAGATCTATAGATGAACACATGGAGACATCACTTATTCTTGGTTTGTAAGTCCCAATATTACAATGTCATTCTTCTTTTTTCCCCCAGGGGGGAAAAAACACCTGTTTTTTCCTCTCTGAGACACTGTTGTGTTTTCTACCCAAATCTGTATGTGCCCCGAATTGAAGTTCTTTGCTCCCAAATAAATATGCTCTGCCATTTTAAATGCCTACTGAATATTTAGTTTAACTATAAACATTTGAAATAAAAAACAAGTAGTTTGATTGTAAAGTGAAGAAAATCTGATTCTCTTCCACCATGAAACCTTACTCATCTTGGATCTTCAGTCCAAATAGCCTTTCTTCCCTAAAGCCTGCCTGAGTTTCCTTAGCTGAGCTCATTATTGTCTGCTCCTCAGCCTTGTATACATTCCTCTACTGTAGTGGTTTTTATTCTCCTCCCGTTTTCTGTTTCTTGTCGCAGATAATGAGCTCATTTAAAGCAGGATATTTGCCTCCTTTGTATGTGAACCTCCGCCATCTCGCTCTCTGGCTTGACACATAGTAGGTACTTAGATGTTTTTCTTGAAAGAGCTATATTTGCTGTCAGATGATCACAGGAGAAACTTAACTTCTTATCTCTTCTTTGCCCTTAGTCCTATCTTTCTGCATCTTCTATGCTTCTGTGTATGGGAGAAACATTTCACTAGCTGACTGAAAGCAGATAATTGTGTTTCCTCTATTTCAATTACGTCTTCTTGTTACAAAATAGATGCAACATAAATGGAGTTGTCTCTCTTTGGCAAATGGGTGACATAACAGTGTTTACATCCCATTAAGCTTTATAAAATCTTGTCACATCATATAATGTGACAAGCAAGAACGACTCACAGCTTAACCATTGAAATTCTTTGAATTGCCTTTCTTTGTGTGTGTGTGGTATTTCAGCATTTTTATTACAAGATCACAGAAGATAAGATCCTTTACTTCAGGGTCACTGAAATGTGGTTCCCACTGTGCAAATTTGTGGTTTAGAGATTGACTTCTTTCGTTTGTGTATAATTGTGAAATGAAGATCTTCCATGTTCCTTCCTTTAACATAGTTTTCTGTAAAATGTTTCTTTTCAAGAGAAATTTCCATTAGTTTTCTGCTAGGATTTGGAATTTCTAGATCTAGGCTCAGTATGGTTTGTGTAATTATATGTAGACTATTTTCCAAGCTACTAATATGGAAAAATGGACCATGTTCTCAACATACCCTGCCTTAGCCAGGGATTCAGAGAATCACTACATTTTTGTCCACTAAGGAACTGAAGAACTAATTCAATACCTATAAACATTAGCCTGAGCATGAATGAATGCCAGTAGATAAGTTGCCCTCAGCCCAGATGCTAATCTGTTAGTTTAAATATGAACACCCTAACATGACACCGTAGGAGTCCACATAAGATATGTTAAAAAAGAAAACTCACAACTTCAGGGGTCTAACCGGCTTGATTTGAATGATTCACGAATTGGGCAGCATCTCATCTAGAGACTGCTGGGGGTTACACAAAATGGACACTTTTTTAAGTGGAAAGAGCCTGGGGTAAGATTATTAGCAAAAGAAAAGATTATTTCTGGTGAAACCATCTTCCCTCAGGGGAAGCCAGAGAGGGTCTTGTGTTGCAGATGACCTCACTGGAGCTGATTAGGAAACTCCAGACTGGTTGGTTTGGGATCTCACTAGTGGAGGGTGGAGACTGCGGTGAGGTAAGGCATGCAGTCCGCCCACCTCCCCCCACTGCGGACTCCTTTTTGATCCTGTCCTGTTTTTTTTTTTTAAACAGTTACTACATGGTTAATCTCATGTAACGGAACAACTGATATTAATGTGATGAATAATATAGTTTCCTCAATCATGATTAATATATTCTAAAGTTCTAGATTCCATAATTACGTGCCCACCTAAATTTTACCTTCCCTTTACGCTCAAGATGCCAGCAGTCTCCACAAAATCATCAGTTATCCTTAAAAGATGCTAACATTCCAGAAACCGTTTTCAGTTACCATTCCCTTGTCCAGGTATTTGAATATGTTGTTGCTCCATAAACCACCAAAAGAATAATATCTTCATTTAAAAGATTGCTTGGTGGGGGATATAGAGATTTTTGGACATTCCATTCTAAGGGTATATTGCCTTTAAAGACGTTATACCCAAATCTAGAAAGTGAGAATAATGGTCAGTATGAAAATAGATATGAGTTCAGTTATGACTTAGATTGTTAATTATGCTGTATCTTTATTTATTTAAAGATTTATTTATGCATACAAGAGCTGGGGTGTAGGCCAGAAGTGTGGGGGGTGAGAGGACTCACCAGAGACAGAATGGGGAGCAGAACAGGCAGACTGACTGAAATATAATGCTGAGGGGAGCAGTGGGTGAGGCATGAGAGGTCTGCTGCGCCCTGTGGGAAGCTCCCTGGCCGGGGATCAAACTCATGCTACATTGGCTACAGATAGCTTCATGGTGCTGAGACTTTACTCCTTGCACCACCAGGGAGGCCCTGCTATGTCTTTTTAAAGACAAAATATAGCTACAAATAGAAGATTCAGATGATGTGCTATTGGCAATGTCATAGATAGCAGAAATTTTAGACCTAAATTCTCTTAAGCTCTGGAATGGAACAGAAACCATGATAATTTTGTAACTCTCCCCCTTTGTGAAGAACAGGATAGTGATTCTATTCATATCTTAACTCCTAAAGAATGACTTCAGGAGTCTGGTAAAATGCAGATTCCAGGATTTTGCATGATATCTCCAAATGTTTATTTTGAACAAGCTCCCTGGGTATCCACACGTAGGTGGTTTTAGAACACACTTTGACAGAATGATGACATGACTCTCGAAGAAGCCAGTCCAGTCAAAATCGTGACTGAGCCCAAAGCTGCCCTCAACGCTTGGCAGGTGTTTGGATTTCTTGCTTCATCTGCCTCAGAACTTACCCTGTAATTAGCATGAAGGAGTCTGGCGCACGCTCATCCCTTTCAAACTAAGCCAGATAATTTTAAAACTTATTCCTTGGTCCACAGAAAAAGAGTCCAGTGGGAGCTAAACCCAAATTAATTTTTGTCTGCGCAAAGGGAATCACTTGTTTCTCCACCAGACAGTACTGCATGCTTAAAGACAGTATCCATTTGAATGGCTGTTAGTTACCTCTAAAGTGATGCCTGTTCTTCTAGAGACTCTCGAGGTGCAATCAAGGCCATACGAAGATCTTCAACATCGAGACAGTCCAAGCTTTAAACCCAGCAATCCTCCAAGCTTACTGGATCTCAGACTACCCCCACTGTGCTTACGTCACTGAATTAGTGTTCCTTATCGTGGGGTGAAGGGAAGTGATCAGGTGTTGTCCGCCCTCCCGCCTTGGCATCATGATGCACACCTGTGGTCTTACACGTGCCTGATGGCGGCACCTGGAGTGTGGCACGGGCGCGCGTGCGTGGGCGCCCGGAGCCGGAGACTGAGCGTAGAAGGGGAGGGGCTGAGGCCGGAGCGGCGGAGCGCAGTGGCGAGCGTCGAGGGCAGCTAGGAGAGCAGGGAGGGTCTAGAGGTTCGCAGGGGGCCCAGGTTGCTGTCTCCCTGCTGGCTTGTCCCCCCTAACCCGTGAGGATCGTGCCAGGGGCTCCAAGATTCTCTTTCAAGCTGCCAGCACCGACGATGAACCTACCCAGCCTGGGATGGTTGCAGAACACACGTGTGTAACATGTAGGTCTAAATCGGACACTAACCTTCATATAGAATCACATAATCAAAGGTTTGAAAGGTCTTGGAAAGAATTCTTAAAGCCCAACTGATCACATATCAACATCTTACATTCATTTACAAAATAATTCTACGTCCATTATCTCTGGATATTTGCAGTAATGTAGGGGAGCGAAAATAGGCCCCCCTTGAAATACGTCTCTTTGGCGTGAGTGTGATTGCACAGGCGGGCTCTGAGGCTGGTGAAGTCTGCTGTGAGGGCTGTTTTTAAGAAGCCTCTACTTGTGTAAATGAAAAATCTGTCTTCAAGGGCATATCCTTTGCTATATGAAGACCTAGTCTTTCCAACTCCTCCGTGAGAAGGCAGAGCTTAAATCTACATAAACACCATACCCTTGTTTTCTGTACCTTTCCTGGTAGTAGCCCTGTGGCCCGCCTTCCTCCCCCACAACCCTTAGTCTCGGCTGAAGTGATTCAAGGTGGGGACTGAGGCCACATCGCCGAGGTCGTCGGCTGGGTTTTGCTCGCGTATACAGGAGGAACAGGTGTCATTCTTAAACTCCTTTTCTTCCCTTCTCAGTCTGTCTCTTGCTTGTTTGTTTGACAGCCTGGAAGAACCCAGAGGGATATGGAAAGATTTCCCCTGTGCCCTACAATAGCAAGTAAGTGGAAAGTCTTGATTTTTTGTTAATATGGGAGCGTCTTACCAGGAACCGTGTTCTAAGGCAGAAGAGATTGAATAGGGATTTGACAGAAATGGCATTTGCAGCGAAGGTACTGGTTTCACTGTAGGCAGCCTGTCCTATCCTAGCGCTTTCACCTTAGCCGTGCTAGTTCTCGCAGCTTCTCAGGAAACCCCCAAGCAAACATACTGTGAGGAGAAGGGACCTGCTGTCACTCCTCACCCGTCAGGGTTGCCCCAGACAGAGCCTTATCACAAGGTAGTGTCCTACTTTCTGATTTTTGAAGTTTTCCTAAATTAACTGATTGTTTTGCTGAAAAATGTGAGTGCACGAGACAAGTTAGTGCTGCCTCTAAACAATTTTTCTTTGAAGAAATGGACAAAGAAGCAAGGGGTTAATTTGTTCTTTATTTTTGCTATAAAATGAAGGGGGACAAAACATGCCACCCACAAATGTACCTTCTTGGCATAAGGATTCATTCAGGTTGGTTATTTTAAGAGCCAGTTTTAAGAAGAGTTCTGAAAAGTTCCTAGAAGCTACCCTTTTGTGAGCGAAATGTACAACAATTTGAAAAATCTCCTTGGTAGTGTTTCCCTCTCTGGGGAAGAGGAGGAGGCTGACCAAGTCTTTAGAAACTCTTAGCAGTAGAGACAGCTGGGATTTCAATCTGCATAATCACACCCCCCGAATTTACTGTGTGCCTGATTATCTTCTATACGTGACACTCCTGCCCTTCCACCCCCCCCCCAACCAACATCTTTGACATCGTTTATCTAGCTCAAGGTCTTTAAGGTGGTGACTTAGGGCATTGTGGGGAGCTACTCAGTTTTCCTAGACCTCTCCCGTGGAGACAGGAGATGTGTTAGTGGACGCTTGTTTCTTTCCTGTGCACATGTCTTTTAGTAGAAGGAATGTCTCATTCAAGAACCTGGCTGGTAGGAGGAAAATTATTTTTCCTCCCCTACAAAGGCAAACAGAGATCCGGCCCACATGTTCGGCAGATCTCATTGGGAAGTAATTACATGACTCTTCCAGAGGTTTCGGGGCCTTTTTAGATATGTGTGTACATTATGTGGTTCACCTGTCGGTTCAGTTACTAAGGTTTAGGGGTAAGTTACCATTTACCATTGTAATTATGCCTGTTTTGAAAATGTAGAACTCGTTTGCTACCAGGTAACATTCGGTCTTGCTGACCTCGAGTAAAAGCCTTCAGTCAGCCCCCAACCGAAACGGGTTTACTTGTAAACAGGCAGCAGAGAGGAGCAGGCTGGCCGGCGCTGTCTCGAGACCATGTGGAGCTGCCTGCAGTCCGGCTGACAGCCCCTGATCTCACCACTGGAGGGGCCTCCCTTGCAGTTAGTTCTCAAGGGAGCGGAAACATTGCCCCCTCCTGTGGGAAACGCAAGACATCTTGGGTCCTGCAGTTTGCTGATTTACACATACCTTGGCACGCTCACCTCCTGACTTCATTGAAGTGGGCTTTCTCTGTGTGAATATTCATACTCTCTATAGCCTGAAGCAGATTATCCGCTTCACGAGCTCACTGTAAATTACTAGACTTCAACCAGTTTTACTGAAATGTCTTTTCAACTGTCTACCTACATGGAATCAAACAGGAGCAAGTTGCTTCTCAGCTAGGAGCATCATTTCCCTCCTCCAACGGCTTTTGGAAAAGTGTGGAAGTTACTGGTTTTCAAAATGTATGAGTATTATCAGCTGGTGTTTGATGCTAGGATCAAAGAAGCTATGAAGTGCAGATATGTAGGGCGGTGAGGCAAACCAGAGCTTTGTCCCTCCCACAATGCAATAGTAAACTAGTTGAGAAATAGTGAGCTAGGAGGTCTGTGTACCCCCTTTGAGTCTATAATTCTAATTATATAATTGTGAGATTTTAATTTTTTGTGAGAACCTAAAAATGAATTCTAGGGAATGTGTTGTGATCTCATAAAATGTCTTCTTCTTATATTTTGTCTAAAAATATTAACAGTTTCTACATTGAGTGATAACAAATCCCAATAAAAAATGAAAACCTGTTCGTCCAGAGTTCAAAAGCAAAGTATAAGATGACAATAGCTCAGATGCTAGATTTAGGGGCAGACTTAAAAGAGCTAGAAAAGGTTGTTAAAACACAACTCTTCATTATTGTTATTGTTCAGGTGAAATCCTGGCTCTAATGCAGATATACAATGAACACATGTCAGTGATTTTCCGTAAGCTAATTAACGAGGGGAAGGTGACATGAACGTTTCAATGGAGAACTCAAAGTACCGCCGCTATGTAGGTCAGTCAGGAACATGGAAATCAACTTACAGATGGACCTAAATCTATTTTTGTCCGCACAAAAGGAAATGAATTGTTCCTCCATGGCATAGAACTCATTTGCATTTCTGTGGACAAGAGCCATTTGCATAGCTATCAGTTATCTATAAGTCACAGGGCTGTAAAAAGCTTAAAGGCAATGAAAGATGCAAACCCATAGAAACAAAAACCCCAGATTTAAGAAACATCTAGATTTTCATTGTAGACCCAACTTTTTTTTTTTTGGGGGGGGGTCCATTTCAAAGGTTTTCACAATCTTTCTTTAACAGTGTCACCCACCTGATTTTAATAATTTCAAAGAAAAATGATTCTTTGTCACAAAATAAGGCTGGTTTCAGCATGTTTGTGTTGACTGGGTACACGGGTGTGCCGGTAGTGTTAGTTTATCATGTGGCCTTCCTCGGGTTTGCTTTGCAAATCAAGAGCCAAGCCTTCAGAAAAATTACTGAGACTACAAAATTAATTTCTGTGTCTGGACATTTTCATAATTAGTCTCAGATTGGAATTTTAAAAGGTTCTGGAGTTTCTAAGTCTCTTTATTTTGTTATTCCAAGTCTAAGAAACAAGTCCCAAGAAAGCTTCTTCACCAGGTTACACCTCTCTTATACTTCCTAGCGATTTAAATAAATTTCTCATTTTTTCAGGGACCTCAACTTGTTTTAAGTTTCTCCACCTAACAGAAAACCTCTTTTCTTCAAACCTGTTAGTCCATCCCTGTGAAAAATCACACAGTAGGCAGGTCTTCCTAGGACAGTTTGGCAGCGTTGATGTAAAAGTAAATCCAACGTCAAGTTCCATAGAAATGTCTGTCCTGCTTGGATTAAAGAGCATCATTTCCTCATAATAACATTGCACCCCCCTATAAAGTCAGGACATATTACTCTTTGGGGACTGATTTGTGAAAATATGCTAGGAATATGCCCATCAGGGGAACTCACATGCGCCTCAGGTCCAGAGCTTTTACTGGGGTCATCAGGCAGGTGTGACTGATGGATGCCCATGGCGTAAATTTTAGTCGCCAGTAGACTGTGATCCAGTAGGGTGTGATCCAGAGCCCCACGTCATTTTCTTAGTCTTTCTGGTGTGGCCATACCCACCTCCAAGATGGCGTGGATGTAGCTAGCTTCACTCCAGACTACAATGTTAGGCTGTCCTGGATGACTCAAGACCTTCAGGCAAAGAAAAACAGCTGTTCCTGAGATAGCAGAGGGCCAGGAGATTACCCCCAGATGCCAAGGGTGAAGCCTAGTTTTCTTACAAGGAGTCCAAACTCTTTCCTACAAACACAGGTATAAAAACTTTTTTTTAATCACCTTTATACCAAAATACAATACAAACTATTCATATTAATTGTATTCCTTCACCAATGTGCCAAAATATTATTGGACATTGAAAATTGGAGGTTAGTAGTCGGGGCCCCCTGGTGGCACACCGGTTAAGCGCTACGCTGTGGTGCTGTCGGCAGCAGTGATGCGAGTTCGACGCCCGGCCGGGGAGATTCCCATATGGCGCAATAGACCTCTCCTGCCTCGGCTGCTGCTCCCCTCAGCAGTGTGTTTCTGACGATCTGCCTGTTCTGCTCCCCACTCTGTCTCTAGTGAACCCTCTCGCCACCCCACGCCTCTGGCCTGTACCCCAGCTTGTATGCATAAATAAATACTTTTTTAAAAAAATTGGAGGTTAGTAATTGAAAACTGTTACAGAAGAACTTTCGTCAATTGCCAAAGCTCAGAGCCTTTTTATAGCCATACAAATATGTAATGTTAGAAAAATCAGCACATTAACAATGCATCTTTAAAACACTAGCATATAAAATAAGAGGGAAAACAAACTTAAAATTTTGCTTAGTAATCAATGTTTCAATATTCTACTTAGTTAGAATTTATATATTCCACGATATTAACATTTTCAATTTAATAACAGTCCAAGGTTTTAAGTTACTTAACCACCTTGGCGGTTATCCTCAAACTGACATGCTGACACACTACAAAACATGATTAATGCTGAAATAATGTCCATCAGAGTAATGAATCAGTATTGTTGCACAAAGCTTGCAGTTTTCAGAATCTTAATTATTGAGGAGTGGTATTGTAACCAGGCTGAGTCCAAAGGCCGGTAAAGGTGGTGCCCCCTGGAGGGGGTTGCTGATGAGAATGAATAGCCCCAGGGAAAATGCTAAGTTTGCAGTTTGGGGTGGAGAGCCTGATGAGAAATAAAAGGGACTGAAAGAGAAGGGGAAGTCAGTCGCCATGATGTAGGAAAAGAAGAAGCAGTCGCCATGATGGAGGAATAGAGGAATGAGTCGCCATGATGTAGAGAAAGAAGAAGGAGCAGTCGCCACGATTCAGGAAGGGAAGAGGCAGAAAATATAGCTGTGAAGATTGAGAGAAGACTGAGAGAAATCAGACGCCAGAAGTTTTTTTTTTTTTAAAGATTTATTTATTTACACATACAAGCTGGGGTACAGGCCAGAGGCATGGGACGGCGAGAGGGCTCACCAGAGACAGAGTAGGGAGCAGAACAGGCAGATCAGAAATACACTGCTGAGGGGAGCAGCGGGTGAGGCAGGAGAAGTCTGCTGCGCCATGTGGGAATCTCCCTGGCTGGGCGTCGAACTCGCATCGCGAGCTGCCGACAGCTCCACAGCACAGCGCTCAACCGCTGCACCACCAGGGAGGCCCAGACGCCAGAAGTTTTTGAGACTCCAGGATATAAAATTTCAGACTGAGCATTTTTGGAATCTTCAGTGACTTTGGGGCCAGTGACTTTGGAGGCTTTGCAAGTAGCCGAGAGAAGGAAACTGCTCCCAGTTTTGTCTTTACTGCAGCCGAAGGAGGAAGGCAGAGGCCCAAAGCAGGTGCCTTCCTAAAATGCGCGAGTGCAGTCTGTGGGGCCGCTGTCATTGCTGTTTGCAGTGTTGTTGGCCTGGTGCTGTGCTGGGGACCACGGCAGTTCCGGGATCATCTCCAGTTGTGTCCTGTGTCGTCCTCGTGAGTTGGAACCTGGCCTACAGTCTGATTGTTGCGCGTCTGCAGAAGAAGGAAGACACCATTGTGGAAACGTGGCCTATTGTTTGGAAGAGGAGCTCCACCTCAGCAGTGGCGGGAAGACGCCACCTTTGTTACTTTTCTGGGACTTAAAGGATGGGACATTGCTTTAAGTAAGGTAAACGGCCATATGTTGACTTCAGTGATTCTTTGTTTTTCCCTGTTTGTTAAATAAATCTCATTGTTATTGTTTCCTGAGTCTGAGTAGTCTTGCAATTGTGCGCGGGTGCAGAATCAAGATAGTGACCAGTAAGCAATTGGGGCACTGCCTTTGGCAATTTTGAAGCTCCTTTTGCCTGGTATCAGTATTACCTTACTTGATCAAAAAGAAAATCTAAGTGGAGTGGAATAATTTATGCCTGTAATATACTTA
This sequence comes from Scalopus aquaticus, assembly GCA_004024925.1. Lineage (NCBI taxonomy): Eukaryota > Metazoa > Chordata > Mammalia > Eulipotyphla > Talpidae > Scalopus > Scalopus aquaticus. The sequence continues at coordinate 177,579 of PVIJ01000514.1, read as the reverse complement.
ATTCTGATGTCAGAGAAGGCATAGGAATTTTTTTAACTAGAATTATTAAACTACTCTTGTTTCCCAAAAATTTACTTTCGTTATTATATAAAATTGGATTCCTAGAACATTTCTGAGTTTCTATAAGAATAATTCTTTTTAAAACTTAGCATAAATAATACATTAGATTAGAAGTTCAGTCTATTTTCTGGAAATGTTAAGTATATTTGATCTTTAAGTATGCTTGATTTATATAAACCAATTAGAACAGATCTCTTAATTTAAGCGGCCTTCAAATCTAACTTTTTAATGGTCTCTGGAGACAAAAAAACTTTACACACTCAATATAATACAGAAAATACTTGCTAAAGTTCTCAAATTTTAGCACAACATCAAACAACACGAGAGACTTAGGAACACAAAAATCTCACCAGTGAACCCAAATCCTTCCCAGTAGGCATAAAATTCTTTGAGCTCAAAAAAGATAATATACAAACAAATGAACAAAAGCTAACAGGTCAGATTTTCTGTTTTTCACCCACCAGAGAATTTTAGAATCCATTCATCTGTTTACAGAGATCACCAAATAAATTGTCAGAACACAAAACCAAATTCCCAATTCTGCTGGTAACTTTGACAATAGCTTTTTAAATGTAGAATCATAGACTAGATTGAAGTGGGTCAAAGGGAAATTATGATTTTGAAGAAATTCCCTCTGTGCCTTACTTTAAATCATTGTTTTCAAGTAAACCAAATTACTTTTGTTCTTAGAATGCATACACACATCTACATAATTTAAAATATTAGCGATATGCTATATATTTAAAATTTTAAAGAATGCATTGGGTTATTGTGTGAAACACTTTAGGAATTCAGTGGGTGAGATATAATTTTAAATATTATATTTTAAGACATTCTCACACTTTATAAACTTGTAGTCTTTCAACCCCTGTCCCTCATCTTTATATATTTGGTTTATGATTTCAACTAGCAAAAACTAATGTTTGGTCTAAAGAAAAATATTTTATAAATTCAAAAATAATGCATTCTCCCTCTGAAGTAGTTTTTATAAATACGTGAGGAGAGTGGGAGGAAAAGCAATCACACCAAATCCCATCACCCAGAGAAAATCAATACAGAATCCTTAAGTCTCCACAGGGAGTTGCATTACAGAAGCGGTACAGTTGCTAGAAGAAATTTTAAAAGAACTCGGCCTGACTTTCATCACCTTGAGAAGCACGAAGTATTCGCTGCATACACCATAACAACAATTTTCACAATTGTCTTTCCTCTCCAGCCCAGATCTCAGAAACTGCCTCGTAGTTTCTCATCACAACCACAGACTCTGATAATGAGGCAGCTCTTCTTTTGCGTGCTTCTCCATTTGAGTTCTTAATGAACTAGATTCATTTCGCTCATCTGGTTCTTCTCTAGTTTTTTTTTTCTAGTCGTAGCTACCGCTTCACTAAAATCACAAGTCAGTTTGGCAAATACAGACCCATCCTTGGGGAGTCTGGGAAGAAAAAGGGTTGATATAGCAGAAGCAAAGTGAATACTCGTGTGTTATGTCCTTTCCCTTATTAAACATTCAAACTTGTCAATCTTTATTGCACCTCAAGGAAATGCATGCGCTTTCATTCTGCTCTCAAGTCTCTGGTATTAATTCACACCTACTCTCATCCACTTCTTCAGGGTGACTCAGTTCCCCTCGATACTTCGGAAATATTAGTCTCTTCTGGCAAATCTTAGCGTTTGAATGAACTTCCAGGTGGGCCGCCAAGCTTCTGTTCTCCCCCGGCCCACCCTCCACATGCGTACCTCTCCCCAGGTCGGTCTCTAGTAAAGTGAGGAATACGCCAAATTTCTACATTATTTTCCTTGTGGGGGCAGCTGTCCACTAAATGTTCTAAAGCCAAAGGACTCTCTCCCACCAGCCCCTGATGGTTACTAATCTGCTTTCTGTCTGTGGATTTACCTGTTTCCATAAGTGCATTCTTGCAACGTGCGTGGCTGCTTTCATTTAACGTCGTATTTTCAGGGGTTCATCTTGTAGTAGGTATCAGAACTTCATTTTATGGCTGAACAATATTCTGTTGTATGGGCACGCCACATTTATCCTTTTATCAGTTGCTGGGCATTTGGATTGTCTCTGCTTTGGGGCTGTTGTGAGTAGCGCGCGTATGAACATGCCTTGAAGCACTGTTTTCAGTTGTTGGGGTATAAACCTAGGAGTGGAATCCCTGGGTCATGTTCTATTGAACTTCTGAGAACCCACCCAAGATGTAGCCGCTCGCAGCAGCTCCTTCCTGCATGTCTGCTGGCAGTGCAGGAGGACTGAGGCTTCCTTCCATCCTCTCCATCACTGGTGATTTCCATTTTAAACATCACCGCCCTCTTACTGGGTGGGATTGGTATTTCAGTGTGGTTTAGATTTGCATTTCTCTAATGATTTGATGTCTTTTCCTGTCTGTTGACCATGTGTGTATCTTCCCTGGATGAATGTTTACTCAAGCCCTTCACCCATTTTTTTATTGACTTGTTTGTCTTCTTGTTGAGTTGTAAGAGAGTTTTATATATTCTGGATAGTGGACCTTTAGCTGACATATGTATTGTCTTTTCCACTCTTTGCTTAGTGTCCTCTCAGACACAAACATCTTTAATTTTGATGAAGCTCATTGTGAAGCGCTGTCCCCAGCCCGCTGCCAACCACGCGTTTACTGCTATGTGTTTTATGATTTAGTTCTTATATCTACATCCTTGATTCATATTTTAAATCTTGTAACTATCTTTGGTTCATTTTATTATTATTATTATTTTACATTTTCAAAGGAAAGGCTTATTAGGAAAAGGAGACAGAGTAAAAGAGGCACTGGCATAGGCACAGGTGGGCAGGAGAGCTTTCCTTGGTTTGCCTTAAGTTAAATTTTGTGGATAGTGTGAAGTAAAGTCCAATTTTGTCCTTTTTGTGGGGAAATCCACTTGTTGCAACACCATTTAAGGAAAAGACTGCCCTTTACCACTGGTTGATGTTGATACCCTGGCCAAAATACCATCTGGCGATAGATACATGGGCTTATTTTTGAAATCTATATTCTAATCCATTTATTTATCTAATTTTATGCCTTTGACACACTGTTTTGATTACTGGAGCTTTGTATCAAGTTTTGAAACTGGTAAGTGTGAGTCCTGGCAGTTTTATTCTCTTATTTCCAGGCTGTTTATTCAGCCTCAGAAGCTAATGATTGATCTTAGACTTCTAGTCTCCAACTGGAGCAAAAGATTGTAGTTGGGGCAAACTATAGACATGCTAAAATCCTGGGATGAAATACTGTAGACTAGCTTAACTGAAAAGGCTTTGAAAAATACCTGTATATAAGGGAAAATCTAGAAAGCACATTTATGGTTATTGATAATATACTAGTTACACATTAGCCTGTGGTTGTGGTAGATCACATTGCTTGGTTTCCTAGTGTTGGAGCCAGCCTCGCATACCTGAAATAAATGCCACTTGGTGGTACTGTGTAATTCTTTTTATACATTATTGAATTGGATTTGCTAATAAATCATTGCAGTTTTTATATCTACATGTATGAGATTGTGAGAGAAATTAAATAAAATTAAAGAAAAGTAAATAAATGGAGAGTTGTACCATGTTCATTGGTGGGAATTCTCATTATTATTTCAAAGATCTCAGTTCTTTCCATATTAATCTGTAGATTTATAGCAGTTTCAACAAAAATTACTAAAGGCTTTTGGAGACATTGGCAGATTAATTCTAAAATTTATATTGAATTGTGAGGAACCTAGAATAGCAACCTTGAAGAAGAAAGAAAATTGAAAGTCTTAAGTAACTAGGAATAGCTCTAAAAATATGTAAATGACCTCTACAATTAAACTTAAATGTTGTTAAGAAAAATTACAGCTCCCTTAAAGAGAAGAACATTCCATGTTCATAGTGGAAGCCTCGATATCAAAATATTTAAGTAGTAATCAATCTTTAGCTGCAACACAATCTTAATCAAAACATGAAAATATTTCTTTTTCTAGAAAGTGGCAAGCTGACTTTGAAATGGTTTTGGAAATTCCAAGGGTAAATACAGGCAAGGCAATTCTGAAGTGGAATAACCCAAGTTGGACGAGTTACTCTGGTGGTTATAAAGGTCAGTTTTGAAGTCGTAGTAAAATTGTGTGATGTTGGCGAAAGAGTAGCCAAGGACAAACGGAAGAGAATAAGGAATCCAGAAGCAGAGCTACCCACGTGAGGTTACTTGATTTAGAGCTAAAGTGCCACTTAATTGCTTTGAGAAAAACTGAGCACGTGCACACCCCTTCACCAGGAGTCATTCCCGAGTGTGCGCCCAATAGGAAGGTGAAGTGTTTTCACCAACTCCCTCTTCATACAAGCTCACCACAGTAGGCTGGGCAGTGAAGTTGTGGTGTAGTCACACAGTGGGTCCGACACAGTGTGTGATACTGGTGTGTGTGCACATGATACTTCTGCGCAGCAATGAGAAACGATGCTCCGCAGTGAATGCAGCAACAGAACATAGATGTGTCACAGACTTCATGTCGAATAAAATGCCACACACAGAAACATAGACCTTAGGAGCCCATGTGTGTCAAGGTTATGTCAAGGTGCTGGTTATGTTGCATTTCTTGATCTGGGTGCTAGTTGCCCTGCTCTGTTGAGTTTTGAAAATTGAGCTGTGCACTTATGCACCCTTCCCTGTGTATTTATATGGAAAGGTAAAAACAAAACCTGGTACACAAAAAATAATTAGGAGTAAGTCAGGCTCTACATTCTGTTAAATGAGTTGCCAACACACATATGGAATTGATGACATTTTTATTATATGAAGGCAGCTGAAGAAAGTATTTATTGGCACAGCCCTACTGGTTTGTACAAAGTGCTGTTGAGGTAGCTCTTTACCTGCACAGATTGCATGAAGGTTTAATGGTGCTCGTCCAACAGTATACACTTCAAGTCATAAAACCTCTAATTATAAATGGTGTAAATAACTTTCTGAAAATTTTCCTTTGGACCCATTCATTACTCACCCAACAAAAGATTTTTTCTTTCTGAGCTGCACAAAGAGCCATCATTAGTATCTCATCATTGTATCAGAAATATCATGGAAGTTGTGATGTGTGTTATGTGAGCAATCGATCTATTTTTCACTTTCAATTCGGCGTTGATCCACACCTAGGCATATTTAAAGTTTGTGCCGGAGATGAGATCTAATAACAGAACAGAGGTGACTGCGCCGCCAGCTGCGATGCCGCCATTCTCCAGGGAAAATTAGATCCATTTATCTTGTGGTTTCTATTGGTTACTCACACTCTGCATTCTAATTTCTCTGTTCTCTTGTCCTGATGGGCAGAATGTGTTGGAAAACACTTGCTGAGAGGGTTTGGATGCAAAAACAGATGCCACTCTGTAAGCTACATTTCATAAGACATTAAATGAAAAATAAACTGTGGCACAAACTAATGTATTTCAACGTTATCCCAGGAATTTCACCAAGTCACATCTTTATGGCAGAAAAGTAGTATTTTGTTGGCTTCCAAAAAAAGAAAAAGCTCAGAGCTGCTGGGAAGTCAAGGGAGGTTTCATTTCCTCCGCACTAATTGTGTCTCGTCCAGTTCTGAGCTGCTGTATATTTAGGCTGTTTGAACAGCGGAATTGGCTGAGGACTATTCCCTCTCCACTGGTGTTGACTGAAAAGAGTGGAAAAGGTTATATGGACACATATATTTAGGAAATAAACTTGAAAAAAACAACATAAGCGCGCTTTTTACAGGAGAGCTTCCTTGCAAATGCAAATACACATTGTCAATTTCCAGGGGAAGCTGAGACTTGAAATTTCACAGAGTTATTTGACCAGAGAAATATTTCCTGAGGAACTGCTCTTCCCCTGAACTTTCTGAAAGCATCTACATTGCATGAAATCTTCCCCCTTCTCACAGTGTCTGTCCGCTGTTTCTATGAAATCTGTTTAAACGCCACTGTGTCTGCCCCTCTGTTCCAGTCTTGCTACCGAGCCCTTGTTGGGTCAGGATCGCTCTTGGTGCAGCGATTGTCAGACAGGCTCAGGGAGCCGCGGCTCTGTTGGACACCACTTCTGGGTGTGCAAGTCCAGATGTGGCCTTCATTCCCATCTGCACAGTCCTGGGTTCTAGGCAACCTCTTTTTCTACCACCCCCTCCCCGCCCTGTGGGGGCACCCATACGCTTCCCTTGCTTCAGGCATTTCATTGACTGCTTCTTCAGGTCTTGAATACAGTTAGATCTGCCTTCATTATGGGATTTGTCAGAAGTTTTTACTGTGCTGATGTGCAGAGGAAATATGCAAAGGAGGTAGCCTTAGAATGCGTACCTGTCCCCCAAATTGGGGGACATAAAACAAGTTTTGTGGTTTTTTGCTTTAAAAAAACAGAAAATTCATTCTGTCTTACAGAATGTACATGAGGGGACACGTCCTCAATGTGGTTTCTCTCCATCTATTGTACAGGAATAATCTGTCTTTTAAAATTCTCATCATCTCATTTCCAAAGCAAGATTTTATTTCTTATGAAAATAGGGCAAAAGGGAGGAGAAAAAGTCAAACATATGTAACACATTAGTGCTCTTCAAAATCAGAGCTGCCTCTCTTCAGTCACTTTCTGGAAGATGCACTATATGTTGTGATGGGAAAAAAAACAAATGAAAAAATCAATTTTAAATGCCATTTAAACCTGGAGAAAATCAGCCATGGATTTATAGGAACAGCTCTTGATAATAAAGAATATTAAGAGAAGGAAGGAGGACAGTATTTTGGGGCCTTTGTAAAATTGAGATCAAGTCTGTCTTACAGAGCACTATGCAAAAATAAAGATATTTCTATTTAATTGGATCCATAAAATTCGAATTGCTTTTCTTATGGGATATGCAATATCCTTCTGAATGGGATTTTTGTCACCATCAATTGCATATCACTGCATATTTAGAGTATTGAGGAAATAAACTATTTTAACTAAGTGTGTTAATTCTTACAGCAGTTGATATGCGGGGAAAGATTACTCGATGTTTTGGATCACCTTGTACTCCCACACACCCCACATATTACAAAACTTATTGTTTGTATTTCCAGAGATGAATAAAATATTATCACTCATCTCGGAAAGTCATACTTAACCTAATAGCGCTTCACAATTACTTCCAGGCGAGACCAGCACAATAAACAAACTCTCCCGCCCTCTTCGGTGTTTCTAGCTTGATATTTGACTCTGTGATAAGAAGCACATTGAATAAAATAGTCTCTCTTTTTTTAAGATTTATTTATTTCTGCATACAAGCTAGGGTACAGGCCAGAGGCATGGGGCAGTGAGAGGGTTCACCAGAGACAGAGTGGGGAGCAGAACAGGCAGATCGATGGAAATACACTGCTGAGGGGAGCAGCGGGCGAAGCAGGAGAGGTCTGCTGAGCCATGTGGCAATCTCCCTGGCTGGGCGTCGAGCTCGCGTTGCCACTGCCAGCAGCTCTACCAGGGAGGCCCTAAAATACAGTCTCTTAAGGTAGACCAATTGCGTTTGGACCCCACTTGCTAACTGTGACCTCAGGCAGGGCGCTTAACCCCTTTGTGCCTCAGTGTCCTTGCTGGATGAGAGGGCTAGTAACAGTACTTCCTCAAAATTGTTTTAGGATTAAAATGAGTTAATGCAGTAGAACACGTGACGCTGCTGGCACATGGTAGCTGTTGCCTCAATGTTTGACATGAGGAACAGAACATTTAAAAGCAAGGAAATAAACGGGAGACTAAGAGTCAAGTTTGTTTGCTTATTTTATGGAAAACAATAGACTAATGTTTAAATCTCCTAGAGAGTTAGAGGACACTATTTTCACGCCATTGAAAATTCAAAAATAGGAGCACACATTCCTTCCCAGAAAGTGAAGCAGAGAAAAGAGAGTGGCTCCAGGCACTCCTGGGACTTAGAATCAAACCAAGGAGAAAAGTCACTGGCTTTACGGAAGCAATAAAGGAATGTAGAACCCTGACACGGGCTCAACTTATGGCAGCAATGCTGGGTAAAGTGAGTTTGGAGTAGATACATAGTCTGACATCTTTCTTAGAGACCTTTGGTGCAGGCCAATGACTTACAACTTGGAAGTAGAGTGGATAGGATATTTTACTCCAGACTGGTGAGCAGAAATGATCGGAGATAATAAATCTGAGGCAGATGAAATTAAAAAATGTAGTCATTTTCTTACTATGAAGGGATACAGGAGCTGAAAAAAATATCTCATAGTTGAGTGACCATTGTGTTTCTTAAAGTTTGCATCACAGTATTTTATGTTTAAGTCAAACATCACATATCTAATTTTGAAAAATTAACGTCTGGTGTTTGTAAGACTTTCTAACTCCTATTCCAGAACCTTCCTTTTCGATTGCTGTGGAGAGTCTCAGCTCCATTCATCTGCTCTCAGTGAAAGTTGGGAAGATCCCAGTTAATACTGAATTTTTCAGAGTAATCCTCACGACGTTTTATCAATTCCCTTATCCTGTAGGCATTAACCTTTAGTTAGAGTAGCAGATGAATTTCTGTTCTCTCCATTTTTATAATAATGCTATGAGACTTAGAGGAAATGGTGTATCTGAGCTTGCCATTCATAGGTTTAACAATCACACTTTCCTTTTACATTTCAGTACGTTCAAATTCAATTCTCTTGGATTTTAATTACCTGAAAAAAATCATCTGGGATTTAGAACAAAGCAGGCTTCTCTTTTTTCAAAACTAATTATAATTTTCAGAGAGGATAAGGAACTTTACACAGAATTATTCCTTTCGTATTCATGAGAAACATGAGTAAGTGCTAAAATAGGCAAGTACCCATGAGTAGGTAAAGTAACATTGTTTTGATTAATAACCTAAATGGATTAAAATTTCTTAATATTAGTCCAAAAAGAAAGTAAGACAATGGTTATAAAAACAAATTTTATTTGGAACTTATGTTGAAAAGGACTTGGCATTTAATTGGAGGACCCCTGCTGAAGTGGCTCCCGAGTCTGGAGTGAGATATGCTTTGGTTAGTTATCTTTCCTTCTGTTCTGCAGCATTAGTAAACTTCACAACTCTACAAGATCTTGTATATATTTATTAGTTTAACCCAGGGAGACCTAATAATAACCTATAGATCTTTTTTTCTTTTTGAAGGCTTTGTCTTTACCCTTTCTTCCATGATAGGTAAATGAAATCTGAAAATATATGACCTTTTGTGGCTGGCTTCTTTCCTGGAACATGATGGGTTTTTTTTTGTTTTTGTTTTTTTTTTTTTGAGGTTCATCCACATTGTAGAATGTGTCAGTACTTCACTACTTTTCATAAAGTGACTTATGTTCCATAATGGATTCATAGATCCCTTTGTTTATCCTCTTGGGTTGTTTTGAGCTTTTGATCATTGTGATTAGTCCTGCTGTGAACATTTGTGTACAAATGATTATTAGATTACTTGTTTTCAGTTCTTTTGAGTATATACCTAGGAGTGGATGGCTAGGTTCTATGGAAACTCTGTTTAACTTTATTTTTAAAGATTTATTTATGCATACAAGAGCTGGGGTGTGGGCCAGAGGTTTGGGTGTTGGGGGTGGTGGTGAGAGGGCTCACCAGAGACAGATTGGGGAGCAGAACAGGTGGATCTACTGAAATCCACTGCTGAGGGGAGCAGCAGGGAGACAGGAGAGTTCTGCTGCGCCATGTGGGAAGCTCCCTGGCCGGGGACTGAACTCAGGCTGCAGTGGCTGCGGACAGCTTTATAGTGCTGAGACTTGACCCCTTGTGCCACCAGCGAGGCTCTGTTTAACTTTTTGAGGAGCAACCAAATGTTTTCCATAGTGGCTGTGATAGCAGGCAAATGGGGCTTCAAAATTGCCAAAGGCAGTGCTCCATTTGCTTACCGGTCACTATCTTGGTTTAGCACCCACACACACAATTGCAAAACTACTCAGGTTTAGGGAACAATAACAATGGGATTTATTTAAAAAACAGGAAAAAGCAAAGAATTACTAAAGTCAACATATGGCCGTTTACCTTACTTAAAGCAATGCCCAGTCCTTTTAAGTCCCAGAAAAGTAACAAAGGTGGTGTCTTCCCGCCACTGCTGAGGTGGAGCTCCTCTTCCAAACAATAGGCCACGTTTCCACAATGGCGTCTTTCTGCTTCTGCAGACGCGCAATAGCCAGGGTGTAGGTCGGGTTCCAACTCACGAGGACGACACAGAACACAACTGAAGATGCTTCCGGAACTACCATGGTGCCCCAGCACAGCACCGGGCCAGCAACACTGCAAACAGCAACTACAGAGGCCAGACGGCCCCACAGACTGCACTCGCGCATTTTAGGAGGCGCCCGCTTCGGGCCTCTGCCTTCTTCCTTCGGCTGCAGTAAAGACAAAACTGGGAGCAGTTTCCGTCACTCGGCTGCTTACAAAGCCTCCAAAGTCACTGGCCCCAAAGTCACTGAAGATTCCAAAAATGCTCAATCTGAAATTCTATATCTCGGTGGCTCAAAAACTTCTGGCGTCTGATTTCCAAACTCTCAGTCCTCGCGGCTACATTTTCTGCTGCTGATTCCTCTATTGCTACATCATGGCGACTGCTTCTTCTTTTCCTACATCATGGCGACTGACTTCCCCTTCTCCTTCAGTACCTTTTATTTCTCATCAGACTCTCCACCCCAAACTGCAAACTGAGCATTTCCCCTGGGGCTATTCATTCTCATCAGCAAACCCCCTCCAGGGGGCACCACCTTTACTGGACTTTGGACTCAGCCCCATTACAGCTGCACCATTTTACATCCCCACCAGCAATGATCAGAGGTCCCACTTCCCCACATCATCACTGTTACTATCCTTACTTGTTATGCCTTTCTTGTATTATAGCCCTTTATTGTAGCCCCCTCCTGGGTGTGAAATGGTAACTTACTGTGATTTTGATACTCATTTCGCTAATGATTGTTGATGTTGAGCATATTTTCATGTGCTTCTTGGCTATTTGTATATCTTCCTTCACCACTTACTACCTTGTGACCTTGGACAAGGTACTTTGCCTCCTTACAGAAAAAACAAAATATGTCTCACGCTGTGGGTAATCACCCAGCGTCGTGCTATTGCTGCAGGATGGCTAAAACCAATAATTTTTGAAAAGCAGATTCATGGCTTCTGCCCTTGGGGGAGAGCGGAGGATGAAGAGACTGTAGGCAGCACTTCCGATCCAAGGGGTTGTTCATAGTTGTATGTGTACTTCTATTCAACAACCAGGGGCTTGTCTTTCTATAAAGACACGCTATAAAGGCAATGCGTAACTGACAATCTGTAGAAGCCTAGAAATAGAAACAAATAAATGCCTTGCTCAAAGTAATAAAATAAATGAATAGTGGTTCTGATGAAACGCAATCAGATTTCTCAACATCTGTGGATTTTTGCCCCTCCTTAACCATAGTGTGAATTAATTGATTTTTATTGCTTCTGATAATGAATATCAATAATTTTACACTGGCACTGTTTTTTTATGAAGTGCTTCTAATGTGTTCATTCGAAAAGCATTATTAGGATTGTGAAACTTCTTCCGTTTTACAAACAGTGAAATAATGCTTCCTCTTTGAAAGATGAATACATTGACACCCATCCATTTTCAAATGACCTTTTTTGATGAATTTCAATTTGGAGGTCAGGTACCTTGCAAAAGTCACAGACCTTAATGATGGACTATGTAACTAACATAGATGTCCTTCAGGCATATTTAACAACTAGCTTGTTGTTTGAGTAACATTTACAGTATTTCTGTGAGTGTGTTCTCTAATTTATAAGAGGAACGTTTTCTTAAAGATTACAGAACATTGAAGTTTCACATCTCTCTTTTCTCCTCATCTATGTGCTAAAGAACAGATTAATTTTGACAGGAGAATGTTTACTCCCAGCTGGTTGGTTTAAGTAGTGATTTAGTGGTAAGTATCCCAGTAATGGCGGCCACGCTGAGAGATGACCCGTGGTGATCTGTGGCCACTGCTTTCCAGGTAAAATTTTCAGGTGAACACAGATGGGCATGTATGCAGATTTGCTTGGTGGGAGACCCATGTCATTAAGAAGACTCTGACACTTGAGGACACAATCTCCACTTCTGTATTAATGCTTCTGACTTGATTCTTTTTCTTTGCTTAACATAAGAGGCCTGTTAGATATCATGTATTAGACACCCACTTAGGCTCAACTTCCAAGAGTAGTTTGCTATTCTCAAGGCATAATTATCTATAGACAATTAGCTGCAGGTGGCGAAATAATAGACACAGTTCATTACACATGAAATTAGCCAACTGTTGGCTTTCGGGGCTAGTTTTTGGAGCAATTGACCGCTTAAACCTTATTTAGTGAGTTCAAGCAGCCGATTACACATACCAATTGTTTAAGGATGTAATTTTCCCACATGCAGTTAATTTGGATCTGACAGTTGCATGTGATTAATCGAACGACTGTGTAAGTGCACTTGTGCTAAAGGTGTCTGGCGAGGCTGCCTGACACACAGGAGAGTGCCAGAGGCTCGGGTTAGGGTCGAGCTCTCAGGGAGGGTGGCGGATGTCACAGGCAGGAAGGATATGGAAGTCAAAGTTGGCAGTCACTGAGTGTGTTGCTGGCACTGGCTGTGTGTCAGGCGCCATCTTGACAGTGGGTATATGAAGATAGACAAGATACAGTCTTTGCTTTCCAGTAACTTGTGTGTGGATTTGAACAGTAAAGCGTGGCAAGCATGGTGGGGCAATAGCTATGAAAAGTGACATCAGTGGAGTGTTAAAATAGGGCTAGAGAAAGTCACCACAGCTAGCGTGACTTTATTGTCCTCTTTAAACAGAATTTGATTCTTGGATTGGGCCAAACCACCAGCATTCCATAGAGACTACAAAAGCAGGACTCCTCTCTTTGAAAAGACCAATAAAGAGAAAGTCACCTACTTTTACTCTATGACCTCTCTGCCTCCCCATTTTTATCTGGTGATGTCTTCATCTGACCATTCCCTCACCCTCCTTCTCCCCTCTCTGCGAGCCCCCTCAGCACGTGTTGGAGATTTCTGCCTCAGTCTGGGGCCCTTGAGTTGCATGGGGCCTGCCCCCGATGAGCTGTTCTCTTACTGAAGGTTACCAAAGTCATAAAACCAAAGTTCTATATAAAAGCTCTGGTCAAAGTGATAAATGATTTTAAATCTAGCTCCAGGCTCATCTCCACTCTTGGTCTACGCTACTGTGATTACCTGTCTGAATTCCCACAGGTCATCTGGCTTGTCTGCTGCCATCCTGTCTCTTCTGTGAAGTCCTCCTGAGCCTTTGGTCCACCTCTTCATTGTTCTTGTAGGTCTTCACCACTGTCCATATTATTTGAGGTGTTGACCTTTTCATTAACTATTTCCTGGGGGCAGGATCTTCATATATGTTTTTTTTTGCCCTCTGAATTGCTTGGACAGTGTTATGTAGATAAGGTCAGTAATTTTTGCTTAAAGGACTTAGAGATTGGGATAGTTGTGGAGGGTTTCAGGGATAAAATGAAATTCTCGGTTAGATGTCTGAAGATAGTTGCCATTGATTAAGAACTACTGTGTTTCAGGCAGCACAAATATTTGACCCTGAAGCATGAGCTTTTATTCTATGGGGCAGAAGAGATAAGTGAGGCATTTCTAAGCAAATTGAGTTAGGAGAATTTGGATGAGGAAGAGATGTGCTCAGAGCTGTGTTGGGAGCAATATTGGTGCCATGCACTGGCAGAATCTAAAGACTAGAGACTGGGTGATGTCAGGATTGCCACAGCCTTAAGTAACAGAGATTTACTGAAGTGAGTTTAATATCCCAGTATTCAGCGCTGTAACTTGTCTCCGATTGAAATTTTTATTTGAGGGCCTGATGACAGTGATACATGACATTTTCATAAAATCTGAACAGGTTGACTGATTGTGGGTTGCAATATATGCTATACATTAACAGGTCCCCCTTCCCCCAATTAGAAAGCTTGCCAGTAGTACTGAGAGGACTGACAAGGAACCCAATAGCCAGAAACAGGAAGTTGAGTAGCTTGTCCCTGTCTGCCCCTCTGCAGGTTCCAGCTCTGGTGTTTTTTTCAAGGTCAAGGCTGGCATTGGTCAGCCACAGGAAGTGAGTTGGAGCTGAACAGAACTCTATCCATTATATGGCTGATTTGATTTTCATTGGTTTCTACCTGGACGGCCATTTTGAGGTCTTCTGATACAAGGGCTCTTCCTGGAAGGAAGGAACTACCCTCTCCTGGCTTGTCTCTTAGGGTGGAGAGTGAAAGTCAAGCCCTTTAGATCAGTGGTTTCTGCCTCATAGCAAGTATTGTTTGTCTCTTCACAGAAAAGGCTTGTGTGACCAAGTTGAGAGCCAAAGTTCCTGCTTTCTTTTATGAAATAACAATTTTTCTTCAAAGAACAACTGACAAACTTTGATTATTCAGACTCAGGTATTTGGCAGACATTTTATTGAAAATGGTGTAAGTGAACTTACAGATTCAAGGGAAATGACTAATAACATTGTTCCCAATGGTAGAATTTGAGCTTTTAAGTGAAAAATTATAATTTTGGAAAATGTGTCTCTGTCACTGCAAGTTTGAAAGCTTCCTAATAATATAAGAAGTCTTTTCTGATGAGATTAATGGTAGTATTAATAAATGTGGGTTTTAATATCATAATGAAATATTTTAATATCTGGAAGATCTGTATAACTCTGAACATTTTCTGTGTAAAAGAAATCCCTTTCCTATTTGTGTAAGTACTTAAGTGATACTGGATCTAGTGTGTCCAACTATTGTGAATATATTAAGAAAATATATCAAATGGCAAGCTACAAGTGCATCAAATAAAGAGAAGCACAAATTGTAAGGGGAATTCTATGATCTGTATACATGCGATAAGGTAATGTGCTTGTGCTAGCATTTTGTGTAATGATATTTACCTTTAATGTTAAAAATTTTTTTAAATAATTTCTTTTTGACATCACATTGGTTAATGACATTGTATGTGACTTAGGGGTACAGGTTTACACCTCCTCAGATGTCCATCACCACACCACACCCTCCACCAAAATACCCATAGTCCTTTACTACAGACCATTTTTCTACTGAGAGCCAATATTTTGACTGAATTTTAGCAATAGAATGGGGGCCAAAGTGTGCACAGCACCCCTCCCCCATCTTTGTCTTTAACATCACAAAAACATCCTTATGTTCTCTTCCGTTCTCCATTTGTTCTCTGTGTTAAGATCAATGACATCAAGGAGTTAGAGGAGGGAATCGTGGTAAGATTAGAAAGAGCTCGATCTCTGAAAGACCAAATGTATAGTGCTATATTGAAACCCACATCATTGGACTGTGGGATGAGTGAGAATATATTTTACTGTGTTAAACCACTGGGATTTTCACTTTATTTTCGTTACAGCAGCTGGCATTGCTTTTCTGCCTAACAGAAAATTTCACAGAAGTGGAAGGTTGTTGTCACAAACAATTCACACAGTTAATAAAAACTCTGACCTGAAATTCCTTGGAAAGCAGACATAGGACCCACTTCCTGTAGCTCCAGGGAAATTAGTGGAGAGTCAGAGTTTGACATGTGAGACCCCTAGTATTGTAATAAAGTGTTCTCAGAAAGAAAGAAACTCAGGCAAAAATTGACTACTTTTCAAAGATGAAAATATTTGTCATCATATCCTTACAGTGAGTGAACTGAATAAAGGTGGAAAGATTCTATTACTTCAAGCCAGAGAGGACTTAATACATTGTTCTTAAAGGACAAGCTGCATTGTTACCTGTGCCCTTTAAGTGCTTGTCCCCGGCGTGACAGGGATAACGACGGTGTTGTGGCATGTACGTGACAGCCACTCACCGCAGAGGGCGGCTACAGGATGCCTCCAACCACCAGGCCATTGGTGTAGCAGCTTTTTTTGAAAGCCATGACCTTTGGTAGCACCAGCATTAAGGCTTAAGACTTCCTGAAAGAATAGATTTAAAACTCATGCAGCTTCCATTTTGATCATATTCTGAGGTAAAAAGCAGTATTATATCTCAACTTAGAACCGGCCTTTCTTTTTCTAACATGACAAGTATTCTCAGTCATTTTAATTTGTTGAATTCTTATTTTGGTTCCCCAAATTGCAAAAATCCAATCAACAGCTGAGGGAAATGGCTTCAAAATGCATTGAAAAATGTGACCTCTGACCGAGATTTTGTGAAGAGTGTTTAATGTATACTCTCCCATGAGTAACATCTTGTTGCTGAGTATAAACCTTTGCAAGGGTGTCATTTCAGAGCTTAATCCTGAGAATGTGACTGGAGAGCCCAGATTCCTGATGTGATGAACAATTACCAGAAAAGCAGGTCAAGTCTTATCTTAGCAGCACAGCCCACAATTAGGAGGACAAACTGCTGACTCAGCACCCGTTACACTAAGATGTCTTCGTACTTGCCAGGAAGCACGCCGAGCAGTCAACCTCATTCTGTGCATTCTGTGTGTGTGTGTGTGTGTGTGTGTGTGTGTGTGTGTGTGTGTGTGTGTGTGTGTGTAGGTATGTACGTACATCTGTCTGTATGTGTGCATGTATGTCTCTATGTGCTTACGGGTAACATTGGTTTACAACGTTGTTTGTGATTTAGAGGTGAGGGTCCCCCTTCACGTGTTGTTACCCCATGACATCCAGAATCCTCCACATAGTACATTGGGCTCCCTCCCTCACATTTGTTTTTCTATGTTTTTTTTTTTTTTGGCATATCTTTGATCAGCTTTTCTGTATTTACTTCCATGTCTGAAATACTTTAGCATGACAATTTTCAACTCTATCTGGTGGGAAGAAAAGCTTTTCCATGTCTTTGTGGTTGGTTTCTCAAGAGTTTTTCTCTCTCTGTGGTGAGATGCTCCCCTGAGGACTCAAGGTACCTTTTGTTGTGTTTTTGTCTCCCCATTATTGGTGTTCTGGGTTCAATTTTGTGTTCATGTCTTAGGGTGCAGAAGTTCCACTTTTCCAGTAGATGGTGCTATATATCAGGGAGAACTGATTTTTAACTGCCTCTTATGGGGGTGGGGGCACCTGGAGGGGTCTGTTACTAGTGAACTTTGTGTGCAGTGGGGGGAGGGGGAGGGGGAGCTCGTGCTGTGGTGCCACTGTCCTCTCTGGGCTTCAGACTGAACTTCCAAGTGCAGTTTCACTTGATTGACTTGAGCCCTGAGCGGGGAGAGTCCTGTTTTTCTACACTTTGTCTTCTGACTGGGGGCCTTGTTCACCCCATCACCCCAGTACTTTGCAGGTCTCTCTCCACAGTTAGGTCCACACAACTGCTCTGCCCTTCCAGGGACCACACTGTCTCGGCAGCTGGGTAGCGGCCGTGGTTTCTGCCCTGGCCATGCTTCTCACCGCGCTCTGCCGTTTAGGGTTGAATTTCCTCAGCATCCCAACTGCTGTGTGGCCTGCATTGCTCTAGCGCCGGGAGGTGCTCTGGTTTTGCACCCAGTCACGGATCATCTGAGTCCAGTGCCTGTCGCGACTTCTTTACATTATTCTCTCAGGAGTGAAGCAGGGAACTTCCTGTGATGCCATATCCCCGCTCTCCTCCCCCTTTTTATTTGTGAGCAAACAAAGTGACAGTGTAACTGTTTTAAGAGCAATCACTGATGAAATACATTGTTGGCTCACTGAAGTAAGAGACCAGGTTTTACTGTTTTCTTGCGCTATGATGACAAACTCTTCCATCTGTGGTATAGGTAGTTTCCAAAGCATCGTGCTTTGCTCATTGGATTTTTCCTAAAGCTGTGTAAGGTTTGCAGTGTGAGGATTCTCACACAAGTTTTAGATGACTTATTCTCAATTTCTACCAAGAACAGAAGGTAAAAATGTCTATAAACTTTAGCAGTGAGATTTAAAATTTAACATAATGCAAAACTCACTGAGCCTCAGAAGCCAGCGGCTAGAGTGACTCAGCTGCTAGCTGTAAAAATCTTCCCAAAGTCCTTCAGTTATTCCTCCTTTTGGTCTCAGTTCATCTATCAGAGCTAAAGATAGAGATTTCACGGCCTCAGATCCTTTGAGGATATTGTAATTGTTGATACCAAAGACTTCTCTTACATTAGCTGTCACTGGGTTGTTGCGGTCATTTTATTTACAATAAAATTTAGAAAGTTCGACTCTTCCTCCTACCTATTTTAACTGTAGAAATCTATGTTGGGAGTTCGGGATTTTGAGTTCAAGAGCCAGTCTTGATGCCAATAATTACATTAAGAAATCTTAAGTATGTTGACCAGAAACTTTGTATATTTAAACATTCCCTGTTCTAAAATTGCTTTGGTGACTGACTGCTTCCACCTGCCAGGTCGTTGGTTATTATAACGAAAGAACGAAAGAACATAACAGAAATAAGGGTTATTCAGTCAACCTAAAGTTGGAGGCAACTTGCAAGCATTTCAAATCCTGGCCAACCCACTTGCTAACTGTGGTGTTATGGGTAAGATACTTAAAATAACTCAGTTTACTAATATATAAAATTGTCATGATAAGATTTCTCACATTAGTTGAAGCTATCAGTGAAGGGCACATATAATAAAAGTTCAGCACAAAATGTGTCATTTTGGTTCAAAAATGGACATTAAAGATACCTAATTTTGCTCTTTGAACTGAATCCAACCTCTAGCATTATCTTTAAAGGGGATATTTACATTTTTCTAGTAATTGGGAATTAAATACTTACTGCTATATGCCTGAATTATTAGGAATGTGATTCCTTTAGTTTATAATTCCTATCATTTTAAGCAATTGTGTGACTCCTGCTGCAGTACACAAACGACTATCTTTCAGCTCTCAGTAAACCATGCACTTTGTTTTTCAGGGTAACTTTTAATTTTGTTTTGAGTTTAAATTTTCTTCATGTTGCATGGTTTGGAAAATCCTGTCTTTCTATCTATTTACCTACCTATTTGGCAAAATGTTTTTGAGCATCTCCTACACGTCAGAACCTATGCTCTGAATTTGGGAAAGAATATAATAGGCATGGACTTGAACTTAGTGGAGCAAATCGATTGCAGCCCTCATTCTACAAGTAATCAATCACAACAAATTTCACCAAACAAGAAAAGGAAGTAATGAGTTCATATCTGGACACAGGTTTCAGTTTCAAAGTGAAAAAAGCATAGAGCATACATTATTTACGAAGTTCTGTAGATTGCACCCTGGGGATCAGGAAAGATGGTTTAATATTTTTTGTTAAGTTTTAAATAACAAAGTGTAAATGTGATGTAGTTCTTCTTTGACCCTTGAATAACCAATATGAAACAGATGCAATGAAGAACAGTAAATATGATTTTGTGTTAGGTCATATTATTTTAATTGTGAAATCATTCCCCCATGTAATTGCTGAACACATACACCTCACGTTCCGATTTTGTTTTTATCAGCTCATGGCAAATTTATTAAGGAAAAGAGAAGAAGGAAAGAGACACCTGCACAGACACAGGTGGGAAGAGAGGTATCCTGATCTTTTTTTTAATTGGGGGAGGGGCACTTAGTCTCTGTTCTCTTAGCACGCCTCCGTCATATAACGCGCTGCTGTCAACTGCAGTTACGCTCTCTGTTAGATCCTCAGACCTTAGTCATGGTTTAGTGGAAATTTTGTGGAATTTTTCTTTCTCTGGCTTATTTGACTTAGCTCAGTCTCCTCAGGTTCCATCCAACCTGTCCCGTCTCTTTGTGGACAGCCATTCTTACACATGCGATGTAATATCTATCCAATGTGGTTTTGATCTACATTTTCTTGGTGATTAGTGTTGTTGAGCATCTTTTCTGTGCTTTTCAGCTGTTTGTATCTTCTTTGGGAAAATGTTTAGTTCCTCTGTTCATTTTCCGGTTGGGTGGTTTGGTTATTTTGTCATTATGAGTGCTTTATATACTTTGTATAATTAACCCCTTATCAGAAATATAAATGCCAAATATTTTTTTCTCATCCTGTTTGTTGCCTTTTTGTTTTGATTATTTCTTTGACTGTACAGAAGCATTTTAGTTAGATTTAGTTCCACTAGTTTATTTTTGCTTTTGGTTTCAAATCTAAAGTCTTACCCTCTCTGTTTTTATAAAACAGAGTTACTTGGTTATAAGAGTTACTTGGTTTGAAGTCTTAAAATCAGGTCTTTGATCCTTTGAGTTGCTTTTTGCATAAGATGTGAGAGGGTGGTCTAATTTCACTCTATTGCACGGGATTGTCCTTTTTCATACCTTTAACTCCTTTGTTGTTAATTAATTGACCATATAGTCATCAGTTAATTTTGCACTATTGTCTTTCATTGATCTATGTTTCATTCTTTGTGCCAATACCATACAGTTTTGATTAGCATAGATTTGTAACTAATCTCTGTGAGACGTGTTTTGTTGGACAAAATTATAAAGCAGTGAGTGAAGACATATACAGTCTCCTGTCCTCATGGGGTATATGTGCGCAGAACTGTCCTGGAAATTTCAAATGTGTCCAAATGTTTCTTTTACTTGTAGGCACATTTATATGCTTAGAAAGCCTTTAGGAATTAAAATATTGTTAATTCCAACTCGCCTTTGAAAAGAAAAGGTTTTTAAAAATAAACTGATTCATCTTATGAGCTTTGAATTTATTGCTTTTCAAAATTGTGGGGCTGCACATTTAGCTTATTCAAAATTTGGAAATTGACTTGTCAAATAAACTAATTGGTTTGACAATGAAGACTGCCTCTTACAATCACACTCTGTCAAAAAACGTCTGGCTTCATTTTGTTCCTATTCAAATAAGTGTGTTAATACAATCTCCACACTGCATATCACTTTTGAGTTCTAAGATGGATAAGGCAAAAGCATCACCTTGAGTGTGTCCCCATCTGAAGTAAAGCACCATCAACATTCATATTTCTTAATAATACTCTGTTTTGCTCTCCCCAAACTCTACCAATCAGTGAATTATTTGAAAATACTTGGGAAGTAGAGGGAGACAGTTCATTAAACGACATTTATTTTCATCACCTCCCCCTTCTGTAACATCTGCACTCCAAACTTTTTTTTTAATATATATTTTTATTGTTATTTATGTCTTTTACATTTTGTATTCCCCTTGGGTAGCCCACCACCAATTCACCCGTGATCCATCTCCATGCACAAGTCCCAACACAACATTTCTAATATGTTCTTTGTTTAAAGGAAGTTTCCCGCTATTCCAAATTTCCCCTCGGCTTGGCACCTGGAGGCTCTCAGTGTAACTTGGGTCACTAAACCCGGTTCCAGACGGACGAGTTGGGCGCCTTTCTTTTTTAAAGTGGGGCAAGGACAATTTTGAAGTAGACATGGCAAAAAGAATGTGCAGAAGGCCTGGATTGGAGGTGGGTTCAGAGAGGTTAGATTTAGGAAGGGCATATCAAAAGCTAGAGGATCTGAAGGGTGATGTCCTTAGATGCAGCCTTGCTTTGGAACACTTGGAAATCCTGGGTACCCCCAGGGCATGCACCTCCTGTTAAAACCCACTGGTTTAATCAATACTGTACAAAAATTGGCAATTAAACCCACTGGTTTAATCAATACTGTACAAAAATTGGCAGTGATCTAAGAGAATAAAGAAATAAATTTAATGATAACAAATAAAACCCACTGGTTTAGCAGTGACTCAGTGAGCATTGCTGCGCTTGAAGCTGTAGGTTAAACCCTGTTTTATGAAAGGCTTGAGAGACTTCTAAACTGAGTCTGCCCTCACTGAGCTCCATCTTTGCATTTACTACTGCACTGCTCAGCTTGGGCTAAAGATAAAAACAGCCTGTTGTCAGCTTCCAGAATCTGCCGATATCATGCTCATGTGGGGTTTTGTTTATTTGTTTTACATTTGTTCTGGTGATATGCATGATGGCGCGGCCTCTCTGGGTCTGCTGTAGGCTACGGATGAGGAGCGTTTCATGCATTCAGAGTTACAACATAGGACCGTTTTCTCTTTCAGTGACTTCCAGTCCATAGTTTTAGCTAATAAGAGGAATGTTTCACTCTGAAATAGTGAGGAGCTGCGGACTTCCTATTTGTAGGCCCTCTGCCAGGTGCTGGGTCACCCAAATGATAGAAGACGTGGGCGCCAGCACAGGAGAAATAGCACCCAGGTGGCACGCACAGAAATTGCTGTCGGCTTTGAACTTTGAAGCTTACGCAACAGAGAAAGCTCTACAGAGGCAGAAATGAAGCTGAGGAAACATGGCGGGCAGTGGAGAGCTGTCGGGAGAGCGCTGGAGGAAGGAGGCTGCGCGCCTGTGAGAGTCAATGCTCCGCCCTCCAGTTGAAAGCTCAGAGAGGACGAGCAGCGACCCAGCGACCGGGCCGGGGCAGGTTTGGACATTGGCTACTAAGCTGCTGAGAGGTACCACTCATTTTATCTTCCATGAACGCGAGGGACCCACAAAGTGTGCCAGACTCTATTTCCTGAAGGCCAATGCCACGTGGGACCCTGTTCTCTTTTGTTTCAGTTGGGCTCATCCAGCAGCATCCTTAGCAATTACCTGGAGACTTTCTGAAGAGGAAGCGGGGCACAGTGGCGCTAATGCATCCAGAAGCCCCCGCGCGGCCCTTAACCCGCCCGCAGCTGGAGCAGTTGTGCACACGGCGCTGCTTGCTGCGATGAATGTTGGTAACGTGACCAGGAGCTGCTTCCTGCTCTGAGGCGTGTGCCGGGGTGACTGTGACTGTTTTCTGCTTATCTAGTCTCTGCGCTTCCAGGCGGTGTCCTCCGTCGTGGGCACGTATGTCTGTCTCGCAGGTAACGCTGGGGTAGAAGAACGATGTCAGGTTCCCCCAGAGGCAAGAGCAGACTCAGGCAGGGTCTTATGTGTGCAAAGCAGAACTTTCTCATTGGACACCGGGAGCCTGGTCCCAATATGCCCAAGGACGGGTGAGGAAGCCAAATGACTTGATCGATGGCGTATTTTGGGAGACAATTGTGTCCGCTGTCTTGAGCGCCCTTGTTTGGTATATTGGATTTAGGGTCTCTGGGTTGAAGGACTGTGGCATGAGACATAGCTTTTACTTTCTTTTCCTGAGGGCATAGAAGGTTGGAGAAATGGAGCTTGAACAAATATGCTTCCCAATGCATTGGAACTTGTTTTGGATATTGGTGCAGATTTTGAAACGTTATTTTCAAAATAATAAGAAATCATCTGCATTTCCTAATGGTGGATGTTTGGAGTTAACTGCTCTATGGCAACCACGAGGAAAGGGATGCCTTGGAAATACGCTTTTTGTGATGCTCTGGCTCCGTGGTTTTGTGCATTTTGAGTTTTTTTTAATTGAGAAAAAGATGACAGCACTTCTGGTTTTTGTCAGAGTCCCTGTATTAGTGCCTACCGCTGCAAATTCTGGGCCAATCAAAAGGAATACGTGGGGCTCCTACAAAATAAAAGCTCTGACTGCCATTGAACACTTCAATCTGGACAACTTAACACTGCAGCCATGCGGTGCTTCTCTCTAGGGGGCCCACGTCATACCCCGAAAGACCAACTGGGACAAGCCTAAATTCAGAGGTCGCCAGTCCATGCACTATCAGAGACACTTGCCAGTTAACACTTTGAATATATTTTGTGACAAACTCCTTGCAAATTTATCAAGTAATATCAATTTGTAGCCTGCAAAAATCAAGCTCACAGCTTTGTACCTTTCCTGTCAGTCAAGGGAGGATTTCAGCTGAATAAGAAAAACCAGTTTCTATCACAAAAGCTGATGTTCCAAAAACACCTGGATTTATTGGTTGATGTTGCCCTTTCTACTTCATTCCCTGCACGATACAGCTTAGAGATATTTTGCTCATTTTTTTGAAGCAAACTGTATGGGGACTGCAGCGCTGGAATCATTTACTGTATACCTACAGTGTTAGGAAGTGTCTTCTGTTCATGGAAGATTGCCAAGTTAATTCTTGTTTTTGCCAGTGCTGATTGGTTGAGTGGGGAAGAGTTTCACAGAGATTTATTGTACTTTGAATTGCCAGTTCAAGATTTTCTTTAAAAAAGGGAAATGCTTGCAAAACAAAATGGGTGTTGAGAATTACATTTTCTTAGCATGTTGCATCTCAGGGAGAATACCCAAGGTGCCAAGAAAAGGAAAAGTTCTCAACCAAGCAAGAGAGTGGCAAACATGCTGAAGTGGAATTTCCATACACTATGTGAGTGATGGGATGTGACACTTTTTCCTGTCGTGGACCAGCATGGGAAGTCGTTATATGCATTGACCAAAGACCAATTTGTGTATTTTTGACACATTTGGAGTTACATTCCAGTTTGAATTCAACACTAGTCACCTGACACTGGAGTTAGTGAATTTATTTCATTTGGAGAAATGTCTTTTGGAACTGATAATGCTTTTGCGTAAAAGTCAAATCAGTTCTTTTAAAACAGATGAGCCATTTTGGGCCATGTGGATAGAGATATTAAAGGAAGAATACCTTTATGGTAGCAGTTTTGCTTTGGAAAATATTTACTTGCGTTTGTGTAACTTGTGTACAAATCTAAATTTCTGCCTAAAATGTATGATTCCTGATATAGACCAGGCCATTCCTGCAAAAAATGTCCATTGCATTGATAGGCTATAGGTTGTAAAATACACACCAGACTTTGAAGGCTTAATGCAAAAGTAGCAAGACATCTCCTTGCTGCTTTTATGTGGATTACATGTTGACATGACGCTGTTTTAGATATATTGGGTTAAATGAAATGAATTAAAATTGCTTTCAGCTGTTTTTTTAAACTTTTTTCTTTTGAGATAATTGTAGCTTCACACGAAGTACTAAGAATAATACACAGATATCCCAGGTATCCTTTACCTAACTTTGTACAGTGCTGACATCTTGCAAAACTAGGATTTTGACGTGGTTACAGTCAGCAAACAGATCATTTTCATCACCCTTTATAGCCACACCCACTTCCCCCCAAACTGACCCCTTGCTTGGCCCCTGGCAGCCACCTCTCAGTTCCCCTCTTGTGCAGTTTTGTCATTTAAGGAATGTTGTATATAAGTGGAATCACACAGTGTGAAACGCTTTGGTACTGGCTTTTTTTCCCACTCAGAATTTATATCAACAGTTTGTTTTTCTTGCTGAGTTGTGTTCAGTCCATCAAAGGATATCTGGGTTATTTCCAGTTTCTTACTATTCTAAATTAGGCTACTATACACATTTGTGTACAGATTTTTTTTTGTGAACAAGAGTCTTAATTATTCTGCGTTAAATGTGCAAGAGTGCATGGCTCAGCTACAGCATGAGAGAATGTTGAGTTTTAAAGAAACTGCCAAGCTGTTTTCCAAAGTGACTATGTACCTTTTTTATTTTTAAAAAACTCTATTTGCAGCTTATTTGATTTTTTTTATTGAAGCAATATTGCATTCTAACATTATATAATTTGGCTGTATACCTTTTTACATTTCCATTTTTTCATTGATCTGATTTCTCTGCATCCATGCCAATATTTGGTGGTGTCATCATTTTTATTTTAACCATTCTGATGCTGTCAAGTGGTATCTCATTGTGGTTTTAATTTTAATTTCCCTGATGTCTAATGATGTTGAAGGTCTTTGTGTGTGCTCTTTTGCCATCTAGTTACCTTCTTTTCTGAAATGTCTCTACATCTTTTGCTCCTATTCTATTCTTTTCTATTTATTATATTGTACCATATTAATTCTTCATTATGTAGTTTTTTTAACGGTTTATTTATTTATGCATACAAGCTGGGGTGCAGGCCAGAGATACCGTGGGTGGTGAGAGGATTCCCCAGAGACGGAGTGGGGAGCAGAACAGGTGGATCCACTGAAGTACACTGCTGAGGGGAGCAGCCGGCAAGACAGGAGAGGTCTGCTGCGCCCTGTGGGAAGCTCCCTGGCCAGAGAGGGAACTCATACTGCAGTGGCTGCAGTTAGCTTCGTAGTGCTGAGACTTAACCCATTGCACCACCAGGGAGGCCCTTCATTACGTAGTTTTAAGCATATAAGACCTGTGCATATTTTGTTAGTTATACCTATTTCATTTTTTCATTGACTTCTAAATTGCTTAACATTTTTAGTATCACTGTTTACATTTTCATTGCTAGTATATAGAGATAAAAGTGGTGTCTGTGCTTTGTTCTTACATCCTGCGAACTCTTGCATAAGCTCTAGGACTTCTTTCTTCGAATTCTTGAGATTTTCTACATAGACAATGATGCCATCTGCGAATAAGGGACAGTTTTATTTCTTTGTTCTAATGTAGATGTTTTTCTTTCTTTCTGCCTCATGGCACTAAAGAGAGCTTCCGGTGCTCTCTTCTAAGAACGGATGTCCTTGCCTTGGTCTTAGTCTCTCACCATTTTGTCAGCTAGAGGGTTTTGGAAATGCCCTGTATTGTATTGAGGAAATTCCCATTTATTCATGTATTTCTGTCAAGTTTTGTTTTTTTTTTTTGCATTAAATGCTGTTGTCAGATGATTTTCTTGTTATTACACTATTAATACGATGGATTACATTGATTGGTTTTCTTACATGCCTGGAACAAACTTCACTTGACATGGAACATAATTAGTTTTTATATTGCTGAAATCTAGTTTCTAATATTTTCACTAACGATTTTTTCATCTTTATTCATGACAGGTAGTCGTCTGTTGTTATCCCTCATTTTGCATAGCCTTTGAGTAGATTTTGTATCAGAATGTGCTGGGACATGTTCCTTCTTTTTTTCTTTTATATAAAATAGTGTATTGATTTGACGTTCTTTTAAAAATGTTTGATAGAATCCTATAGTGAAAATATGTGGACCTTGGAGATTTCATTTTGGAGAGTATTCAGAGTTTGAATTCAATCTTCTTAGTTGTTTTAGGAAAAACAGCCTTGTTGAGGATGTTGCCCACTTCCTCTCAGTTGTCAACAGTGTGGGTGTCGAGTTGTCTGGAACATTCCCATATATCTTTGTTGGCTGGAACATCTATAGTGATATTCCCTGTTTCAGTTCTGATTTTAGTAATTTGTTTCCTTTCTTTTTCTCAGTCTTGCTAGAAACTTGTCAATTTTATTGAAATTTAAAAAGAAACAGTTGAACCTCATTGATTTTTCATTGTAGCATTTATTTTAATTTCATTGATTTATGCTATCATCTTTACTGTTTCTTTTTTTCTGTTTGCTTTGGGTTAATTTTGTTCTTTTGTAAGGTTTGGTAATGGGAGCTTAAATTTAAAGATTAAGACTTTTCCTTTTTTCTAATATTTGCATTTAGTGCTATAACTTTCCCTTTAGTGTTTTTGAATGACCTGCAAACATATTTGTATTTGTTCACTCATTTTTTATTAATAATTTTTTTTCTGATGTACAGTTAAAAGAAATTGGACAGAAAGTGAAAAGTTCCCATACACTCCCTGTTTCTCTGTATAACAGGTTCCCCTGTCTCTAACCTACAGCTTTGGTGGGGTACATTAGTTACAATTGATGAAACAACATTGATACATCATTGTCACCCTGAGTCCAGTCTACATTAGAGTTCATTCTTCATGTTGTATACTTCTCAGTGGACTTTGACAAATGAATAAGGTCATGTGGCCTCCAATTACAGTGTCATATGGAATACTGTCACTGCCCTGAAAATGCCAGTGTTCCCCTTCTGCAACCCCCTCCCCCCCAGAACTTGACAACTGTTCATCTTTTTACTGTTGCCATAGGTTTTTCTTTTTCCTTTCCAGAATGTCATCATCCTGTGTGTAGACTTTTAAGATTGGCTTATCTTACTTAGTCATCATTTAAGGTTTCTCTGTGTCTTTTCAAGATGTTATTGTTTCCTTTTTGTCTTCCACTTTTATTGCTTTCTCTGCTTTTAATTGTGCACTTCATATTATTGCATTTTTCTCTCCCATGTTAGCAAATAGATTATTCCCAATTCTTCTCTCTTGTTCCTTATTTTACGTCACTGTCATTCACTTCTCTCATGTACATGCTGTAATCACCCAGCATACTGTGGCTATTATTCTTGTGACAATCTCTTGCCAACAACTATTGCTTCTCTAATGCTCTTCCTTTCCTTTTGTAGATCTGAGTTTCTGACATAGCAGTTTTCTTCTTTGTGAAGAGCTACTTTGCATGACGGGTCAGCTGGCATCATATTTTCTCAAATTTTTTGTCTAAATTTTCATTTTTACTTCAGTTTTGAAGATTAATTTCACTGGATGCAGAATTCCAAGTTGATGATATTTTTCTTTGAACATTTTAAATAATTCACACTGCTCTTCTTGTTTGCAAGTTTTCTGAAGGGAAGTCTGAAATAATTCTTGTCCTTGACTCATCTGGTAAGCACTTTGAATATTTTATACCTAGATATGTATTTGGGGGGCATTTATTCTCTTAGTATACTCTGAGCTTTTTGGTTCTTGGTATGGTATCACTAATTTTGGGAAATTCGCAGTCATCATTATTTCAAATAGACTGGACACCCCTGGAGGTTTTATTATTTTTATTTTTATTTAAATTTATTTATTTGTGCATACAAGCTGGGGTACAG
This sequence comes from Scalopus aquaticus, assembly GCA_004024925.1. Classification (NCBI taxonomy): domain Eukaryota; kingdom Metazoa; phylum Chordata; class Mammalia; order Eulipotyphla; family Talpidae; genus Scalopus; species Scalopus aquaticus. Next base: position 149,058 of record PVIJ01000514.1, on the reverse strand, counting down.
GCCAGAGGCGTGGGGCGGCGAGAGGGTTCACCAGAGACAGAGTGGGGAGCAGAACAGGCAGATTGACAGAAATACACTGCTGAGGGGAGCAGCGGCCGAGGCGGGAGAGGTCTGCCGCGCCATGTGGGAATCTCCCCGGCGGGGCGTCAAACTCGCGTCGCCACTGCCAACAGCTCCACAGCGCAGCACTTAACTGCTGCGCCACTGGGGAGGCCCGCCCTGGAGGTTTTAACTCTCAAATAGGTCTACACTCAGCTTTCATGAATTTGTTAATTATGGCTTAGGTTTTCCTAGCCTGGTAATATATTCCAATGGAGGTTGAATTTCCAATTTTTTGAGTAATGGTTTGCCCTATAACGTCAGCTCTCTTTATGGACCTAAGACTTGGTTTAAAGTTTGCTCAGCTCTACTCATATGTTGTGTGGATAGGAGTAATGACTAAGAACCTCTTCTCAAGCCAGACCCCAAACTCTGATTTTTATTTTAATCAAAATTGTTTAAAAATGTTTATTCTATTTCTTGAGAATAACGTTGGTTTACAACACTGTGTATGATTGGGGAGTACAGGTTCACACGTCTACAGATATATAGTAGACACCAACCACGCCCATCACGAAGCATCAATAACCTTCCACCTTAGCCCACTGGGCCCCTCCTCTCTTTTTCCCACTCCCATCCTCCTCTTCTGGTAGCTGCAGTTCTATAGTCACATTTCAAGGGTTTGTTTTTGTCTCGTTCTTTGCTTTCCTTCTTTACAGTGCGCCGCTAAGTAACATCATCTGCTGTTTTGTTTCTCCTTCTCATGTTGTGTTGTACACATGCTGTGAGTCCTGGAAAAATACTCAGGGTCATGGGTGCACAGTGATAGCATTACACAGAACAGTTTTGCTCCTCAAAGAAAATCTCCTGTGCTTTACCTACTCAACATTTTCTCCCTCCTCTGAACCCCTGGCAACCACTAATCTTATTGTCTCTGTATTTTTGCCTGATATGTCTGTATTTTTCTGATATGTCGTATAGTTGGAATAATAAAGTATCTAGTCTTTACAGACTGGCTTCTTTCGCTTAGCAGTATGCCTTTAAGGCCCATCCATGCCCTTCTTGCTTAACAGCTCATTTCCTTCTTCATTGCATAGTAGTCTGCTGTATGGATGTACCACAGGTCATTTATCCATCGCTTATTAGATGTCTGGGTTGCTTCCAATATTTGCAGTTATAAATAAAGGTGTTATAAACATTCACATGTAAGTGTTTGTGCAGATGTAAGCTTTCAGATCTCTTCAGGAAATACCTAGGAGCTCAATTGCTGGGCTGTATGAAAAACTACAGTTAGCTTTGTAAGAACCTGCAAAATTGTTTTTCCGAAATGGTTGTGCTATTTTAGATTCCTGTGGGCAGTAATCAGTTGCTGTTGTTCCACATCCTCACCAGAAATTGTTATTGTCGGAGTTTTTTTTTAATGTGGTCATTCTCAGCGGTCCTTAGTGGTAACATTGTGTGCTGCTTTGCAGTGTTATAATGACATAAGATCCTGAGCATGTTTTCATATCCTTATTTGCAAACTGCATATTTTCTTTGGTAAGGTGTCTGTTTAGGTCTTTTTTCCCCCTTTTTAATTTGGTTGTTTTCGGGGCCTCCCCGGTTGCGCAGCGGTTAAGTGCTGCGCTGTGGAGCTGTCGGCAGCGGTGACGCGAGTTCGACGCCCGGCCGGGGAGAATCCCACATGGCGCGGCAGACCTCTCCTGCCTTGCCCGCTGCTCCCCTCAGCAGTGTATTTCTGATCTGCCTGTTCTGCTCCCTGCTCTGGCTCTGGTGAACCCTCTCGCCGCCCCACGCCTCTGGCCTGTACCCCAGCTTGTATGTAAAAATAAAAAATAAACCTTAAAAAAATAATTTGGTTGTTTTCTTATTTTTGATTTCTAATATGTCTTTATTTTGGATACAAGTCCTTTATCAAATCTGTGGCTTGCAAATATTTTCTTTCAGTCTGTGGCTTAATTTTTTTATTCTCTTAGAGCAGATTTTTAAAAATGTTAATGAAGCCCAGCTTATCAATTTGTTTCATTGATCGTGCTTTTGGTGTTGTATCTTAAAAAGACCTCTGTTTCATACTTGAAGTTACCGTCCTTTTCTCTTTTGTACTTTGATAGGTGCATTATCCAGTTGGAGTACATTTTCCTGAAAATTGCAGCGTGTGAATAGGATTGTCTTTCATACGTGGACCTCTAATTGTTCGGGAAGCATTTCTTTAAATGACTATCATTCCTCCATAGAATTACCTCTGGTACTGTGTTCAGTAGCATTTTACTGATTGTAAAACAGTGTTTTGGCAATGAGCTGCAAAACCTCTGCGTCTGAGCAGCATCCTCCTGACGTTCACCCCCAAGGCGGTCAGTGTCAGAGAACTTGATGGGAATGTCCAGGCTTTCACAGCAAACAAAAGACAGTGAGACCAGTGACTATCAATGAACATTCAGTAGATTCTTTTCCATAAATATTTCTGTTTAATGCTATCCAGGAAGTACTTTCCCAGCTATCGGAATGGTTGGTAAGTTAAGAGCAATGAGAATTTTCAATTGTTACATACTTTTGACCTGGTATATCCTAGACAGCTAAAATTTTTTAAATTTTTAAAAAGATTTATTTATTTATACATACAAGAGCTGGGGTGTAGGCCAGAAGTGTGTGTGTGGGGGGGGTAAGAGGATTCACCAGAGACAGAGTGGGGAGAGAACAGGCACATCTACTGAAATCCACTGCTGAGCGGAGCAACAGGGAGACAGGAGAGGTCTGCTGCGCCATGTGGGAAGCTCCCTAGCCAGGGATCAAACTTGTGCTGCAGTGGCTGGTGATAGCTTCATAGTGCTGAGTATTTAACCCCGTAGCCACTAGGGAGTCCTGAAAGCTAAACTTTTAATTTGAAAAGTGAAAAGGATATATCATTCTATTTCTATCTTATAAGTTCAAATCTTTCTTATTCTTTTCTACTGAGTACAGAATTTATAGCTGGGACACCTTAGCACCTTTAAAACACAATACCAATGGAATTATCATTGCTATTCCTAAATCTGCTTGGATTTTTCACTTTTTATGCTCTTAGAATTTGTCTGGGGTTTTTCTATTAGTACAGTTTGCAAATAAATTCAGCAGTAGGTGATTAACACTTCCTTAACAATGCTCTTATGTGATAATAGGTTAGTGGAGCAATGCCTCATTTTAGAACAAATGATAGATTCACTCCCTACAGACTACTTATCATAAACATCTTTAAGGTGCATTCTGAGTCTCATGGTAATTTCAGTTCTGCGATATTGACTATTTTGCACACCTGCATTCAGTCAGAAACAATGACATTTCCCCCCGGCACCATTCTTATATTTACACAATGAATCTGATAGATTCTGAATTGAGGAAGCGTCTGAATATGGGCATTTCACTGATAAAGCTGTATTCTCAGTTGCCTTTCTCTTTCTGTCCCCCACCCCTTTGGGTGGCTTGGGAAGGTGGACCCTTGAGTATTGACTCCTTTTCCTCCCGACTGTGCTGGTAGTGAAGGGCAGTCTGCATTTTTGCAGGTCGGCGGGTAGTTTCCTGCTCATTCAATGGTGACCCACAAAACCACTGTCCTTATACCACTGGATGCTTTGCCACTTCTCAGCACACCCTCTAACTGACTTTTATGGGTGCTGGGGAAGAGAAAACAGTGGTTCATGAAAAACATAACTCATTTATACAGGCTCAGTGACATGAGGGAAGAAATACAATATAACTTTTAATATAGGTCCCCATTGAAACGAATTAATGAAAAAGACAGACATGAGCTCTACAGAGATGAAATTCAAATATCAAAAATTTCTCTGAAACATGACTTTGAATTTAAAATTGCAATAGGCAAGATGGAAAATAAGATGATCGATGCTTAAAACTGAACAGATTTAGTAGACTAAAGAACCGAGTTGAAGAAAGCCTAAAATGGAGGAAAAACATACAGAATTAAAAATCAGGAAACTTTAAATATAAATGCAGGAAAACAAAAAATCCTGGGTGAAGAAATTGGATCACATGGAAGAAAGAGAGGAAATAAACAAATGATGTAAGAGATTTTGCTTCAGGCAAACTAAAGGACCTCACAAGTGAAAAGACTTAATTGAAACAGTAAATTGAGAAGGGTTTTGGGAGAATTCAGGGGATAAAAGGTATACATACATATAAAATATAAATATAAATATAAATATAAATAAATATATAAATATATATATATATATATATATATATATATATATAGTGTTGATATTCATGAGTGATGTTGGTCTATAGTTTTTCTTTTTACTCCATAGAGATACTCTAGGGAAATGTATGAATGCCAATAATTAGTAAACAATATCTTAAAATTTTCCAAGGTGGCTTACAAAGGATTCAAAATAGTATTGTCTTTCTCAGCTGTAATGCAAGAAGCAGGAAGTGAGTAGAACGTCCTTTATAAGCTCTTACAAGATAGACACTGTGAGCCTAAAATCCTATACCCACCCAAAACAGCAGTCAACTGGTGAGTAAAATAAAAAGTGTATCTGTTTTTAGGCAAGTGTGGATTCAGAGGTTATATTACCCTTGACCTTAGGAAAATGTTGATTGGTGTCCTCTCATGAAGAAACTGAATCAAAACAGAGACAAAGATGGGTGGTCAAAAGGAAGTCCTGTTAGGTCACAAAAATCGCCCAGAACATCGAGTAGTGAGAATAATTTAGCAAGTTTGTTGGTCAACTAAAAACAAAAAGCATACATAGAGAAATAATCAAATACATGTTATTTGTTCTTCGTCCCTCTTACTCATTCACATTCTCCTCGCGTTTTCCATCTACTCCCATACTTAATCTCCTTAGTTTCTCATTTAAGTTTTTGTATTTGTTTTGCACAAATAAGCAGATGCTTGTATGTTTTCTTATATTCCTTTCTTTCTTACATGAAGGATAGCCTCCTAAAGACACTCCACACTTTACATTTTAAAACTAGTCCATGAAGGAAACCGCTGTGTTCATTTTTATAGATAGGTTAGGATTTCAGTGAGTGGCTACATCATTGTTTTGAGATATGAGGCCTTGATTTTATGTGTTCTGAATATTTTTCCCAATTTGTCATTTTTTATGCTTTTAATGGTGTGGTTTTCCATGGAATATATATTACACATTACATATATATGTGTGTATTACATATATATATAGTGTCGATATTCGCGAGTGATGTTGGTCTGGAGTTTTTCTTTATACTCCGTCTAATTTAGATGGTGTTTTACTTGTTCAAAAAAGAACTTCGGAAGATCTTTTCTTAATGTTCTAGAGTAATTTCTAGAGCATTAGATAATGTGGTGTTTGAAGATTTCCTGAATTCACCTGTGAACCTTTGTGTTGGCATCATGATTTTTTAGGGATAGTTACTTAATACATTTCTGTTTCTTCAGTGGAAATTAGTCTGCTTGAACTTTTTAGAATATAAGATCTAGCAATCTATATTTCCCTAAAGATTTCCATTTCATCTAGGTTTTTTAATGTACTTACAAAGGTGTTTATAATTTAGTGAAATCATTCTTAGTATTGAGGCACCTGTGAACTTCTTCCCCTTTCTCACTTCCAATCCTTTCCCTTCCAGCGCACGTATGCTGACGGTGGCCTGGTGCTTTTCTTCACTTGCACAGCCTTTTCATGTCTTCCAGATCCTTTTCATATCTGGGAATCTGTGTGCTATTCCTCTCTGATTTCCAACTCTGATGTAAGCCCCCCTTCCCTGTTTCATTTTGTCTGTCTGTAAATAGTAGACTGCTAATTACCTTTATGTGGCTGCCACCTCACAAGGGGAGTTTCACAAAATGTGCTTTGTTCATTGTGACACTGTTTATAATACTGTATTATAATGTAATACTGTTTATAATGATGTACCGATTTTAAAGATAAGAAAGTGATGTTTTAGAAAAGGTCAGTAATTCAGCTAAGTTGACCAGATATTGGAAAGCAAAACTGAGATTAGAATCCAGGTAATCTCACTTCTAATTCAGTTCTTTTATATATCCCTCTTCACTTTCTTAATTCTCTCAAGCAGTTAGAAGAATGAGTGACTCTGCAGATGCTAATTTTCCTTGGAGATAATTCTTTTGATTGTTGGGAAATTATGTGAAATTAAATTCTGATATTTCACACTTACTTGAAGATTTACCTCTCTCTACTAACAAAAGACTTCAATGAAGCCACAGTTTAATTAGCATATATAGCCAAATCATATTCTCTAAATTATTCCTTTCCCTCTAAAATAATGTTTCCCAAGTGGCTATCAGCTGCGGAAGTCAGTTGCTAATTATGTTTTCAGCCACTTGCTTTAGAAAACAAATGCTTTACCAACTTTTGTGGTGTTTAGATAATATCCTAGAAAGTGGTTAAAATCTAATTTGATGTCCATTGAGGATTTGATGACAAAACATCTTCTGGCAGACAATAGTAGTCATCCAATTTAGCATAATCAGGGTCAGACATTTTGAAGACTCTGGCAACGTAGTATTATAAACTCTACGGGATGAAAGAAGTCCAAAATAAAGCAGAAGATTTAAATACTTCTCTAACTTTAAAAAATTATGTTTATTGAGGTAACACTGATTTACAACACTGTCTGTGTTGTAGGGGTGTGGGTTCACATGTGTACAAATGTGTATTACCAAACCATTCCCAGCACGAGTAACCCTCCACCACAGTTCGTCAGGCCCCTTTTGCCGACTTTGCCCTAAACCCTTCCCCCCTTTGGTAGCCTCAACTTCACAGTCACATTTCTAGGGTTTGTTCTTGGTTTTTATGTGACCCTTTGTTGTGTTTCTCTACATGACACACGTGAGTGAAATTAGCAGGTATTTGTCTTTTCTCCTCACTTATTTCCCTGGACATAATGTCCTCCAGTTCCATCCGTGTTGTTGCAAATGACAAGATGTCATCTCTCTTAATGGCTGAGTAGTGTTCCATTGTGTATATAGACCACATCTTCTTAACCCACTCATCTGTCTTTGGGCACATAGGTTGTTTTCATACCATGGCTAATGTAAATGGCGCTGCGATGACTACAGGATTAGTGTTTTTACATTCTTTGGTAGATATCTAGGGGTGGAATTGCAGGGTCATATGGTAGTTCTATTTCTAATCTTTAGGGGAACCTCCATACTGCTTTTCCATAGTGGCTGGACCAGTCCACATTCCCACCAACTGTGTACAGGACTCCTTTTTGTCTGCATCCCAGCAGCGCTTGTTCCTGGTCTTTTGGATGTGGGTCATTGTCATAGGTGTGAGATGCTGTCTGATCGGGATGTACTTCTCCAACTTTTAGCTACAATGTGCATTTAATTTGTCCAGAGACATTAGTAAGTATTAAATATTGCTTTGGGTACTTTTATGTATATGCCAAAAATGATTGCTACCAATATCTGTTTGACCTCATGACAGCCTAATTTTCATTTATCCCTATTTTCATAATATGCAGGCACATACTTCTTTGCCAAGTCGTTCTAAAACTTTGATCAGGTATCTTTATATAAACAACATTTCTTTCTCAAAATCTGATTATATTGTGTGGTTCATTGTTGTAGCTATAGCATTGACTATATATATTCACAATAAATATTTGTTTAATGCATTGAAAAATCTGATTGTACACCACCCCACAAGATTATGCCTCTCTTCCTCAAAAAAAAAAAAAGACAAAAGAAGTACTCAAAGTAAAGATCTAGCACAACCTCACAGATGAAGTCATTTCATTATCTTTAAGCAGTGACATTGAGCTTAGACTACCAAGCATCCTGATATGGAAGAAAACTTCCCAAAGGTTGGAAAGGAATAACAGTACACATGTGGTTGTTCTGGTTCAGGTAATCAACTTAATTATGTTGTGAAAGTATTCCCCCTTCTGATTTGTGACCTGACTGGAAAATGCTGAGGTGTTTGTAAAACTAGGTGAAAGACTGTTACAGTTGACCAAGTGTGCGATGATGTTGGCACCAGTAGTGGTATGATAAAATGATGGGCGTCTCCATAAAGTTTGAAAGAGAACCAATGAGATTTGCTGTTAGTTTCGATTGTGGTGTGAGTTATTCACCTTAGTTATGATACAACTATGTTCATCTGTGAAGTGGGGGTAAAATTTGTAAGTATTCCTCTGTCATGAGGAGATTGTTAGGACTCGGGCAGCTAGTATGTGTGAAATATTCAGCATATCGCAGAATTTTTTAATGCATTCAGCATATGCATTTTTTTAAACGGTGGCATTTTGAGGTCAGCTTTATTTTTTTTTTTTGCCTTGGCATTAATGATCTAGACTAAAAAAGCAAAACTTCAAAGATGTGGCTCATTCCTAAAGATATTTTTATTTTACAGACTGAAGTGGCAGAATTCTACTAACAAGCTTTCCTCTCTGATTACATCTGAAGAAACTTGAAGCGCTAATAGAAGTGTTTGCATCAGTGCTACTCATAAAAATAAGGTACTTTCTATGCATGATATGTGCTCCTATAGTCTTCCTTCTCCCCATCAGTGCTAATAAAGTATTGTGGTGACGTGTAAACAGCCGCATCTCTCCCACAACTTCAGCCTCATTCATTTAGTGATACCGCAAAGTTTCCTAATGGCTTCCCAGATCACTTTTCTTGCATGTATGTTCTGGTTTGAAAGTCCCTGAAGGCCCATAAAGGCTTTATTTTCTCAATATAATGTTTCATGGATATATAAAATTTAAAAATTCAGTCCTTGAAAATCATCTCTAATTTCATTGCACTATTCTTATTGATGCCTTCATTAAAAACCTATTCTAGGCAACTGATTTGATGCAGAATGAAATCCAATTTCGATTGTTTCGCAAGAAATTAGCCCGAGTCCATCAGCAGGCTCAAATATGCACCTGGTTTTCTGCTCCTCTCTGGTGACCCCGGGCAACAGCAGCCTACATAGAAAGCAGACGATTGTGTGTCCTGAGTGATGAACATCAGTGCTTGCCCAGGCTGCTTGTGTACAAGTGTACGTACTGGTGTCTGCGTGACTGTGGTGTGCGTCCTGGGCGGTGTACCCCCGCCTCCCCGGCCCTCCCAGCAGGGGGGCTGCCTGGCTGTGCGTTTGCATTTCGGAGAGGCAATGTGGCTCTTCCCTAACATAGCTGGACGCCGCTTGCTACTCACTTCTTTAGTATGAAGCAGGGGCCTAGGGATACATACATACGTGGCAGAAATAAGGAGAAAAGAAGAGAGATGAGACTATCTTACATCTCAGGGTAGACATTGCATGGGGCGGAGAGGGAGGCAGGGGTACCACATTCTGATAACGCTCCCTTCCTTAAACTGGGATTGTGATGATGCTAATGGGCCTCCCAGTGTGTCTCCTCCTTCAGCCCCATGCCCTGTGAAGGTGGCAGCTTGCCTGGCAAAAGGGACCGTGCAGAAGTAAGGCTCTTGACCTTGCGATTTGGCTCTTGATCTTAATGTGCTTATGTGGGTGGGTGTCGTTACAAGAATGTGTCAGAGAAGGAAACGTGACTGGGAGCCAGTATCATGGGGCAGATGTGAGGACACTGCACCGCAGGCTTTTGCCGTGAAGGAAGAGGCCAGAAGATGGAATGCCGGCTGGTCACTGGAAGCAGGAGAAAGCAAAGAACTGAATTCCCCCCAAGAGCTGCCAAAGGGAAGCAGCTGCGTGGCCATCTTGATTTCAGCCGTGTGCGCTGAGGCAAGGCGGGTTTTCAGTCTGACTTCCAGAGCTGTCAGATGCTCTATTTGTATTCTTTCTCGAAATGTTTCAAGGGACTGCCCTAGAGTTCTCAGTGTACATTTACATCTAATCAGTGTCTGCCTTGAAATAATGCTATGCCTCTTTATTATGTTGATCGCAGGCACCTTATAACAGGGTATTCTTAAGTCTGCCCTCCTGTGTGCTGTACTGCTCTTAATCATTTTACTAATCTCTGTTATAATCTCTCTCTCACACGTTACTATCATTACTTGAAGTAGTTGTTGATAGATTCAGAATAAGAAAAATAAACGCTCAAGCTCTCTCTCCATTTATTCCTTCTCTGATCCTATTTCCAGCTTGATGTAGACCTGAGTTTCTAACCTATATAATTCTTTTTCTCCTTGGAGAATATCTTTTAACATTTCTTGAAGGGAAGGTCTTTTTGCTGTGAATTGTATCAGTTTTTGTTTGCCTGAGAACAACTTTACTTCTTGTTCATTTTAAAAGAATACTTTCACTGACTAGAAGATCCACATTAGCGGTTTTATTCTTTCAATTGTTTTACATACTTCACCCTAATCTTTTCTGGCTTGCATGGGTTCTGACAAAAAATTCACTGTAATTTTTATCCTTATTCCGCGATAGGTAGGAGAATTTTTTCCTCAGGCTTCTTGCAAGATTTTCTTTTTCTTTTCTTTTTTTTTTTTTTTGCAGTATTCAGTTAAACTGTATGTCTGTTTACTTTTTGGCTTCATTTTGGTGTTTATTGGTACAGTTGATGTTTGTTTATTGGTACAGTTTCCCCCCTTAGGTGACACAGCAAGTCCAGGGGGGCTTCAAGCTGAGTAAATGTCTTCTCCCCTTGGTGACATTTAACTCTCAAGAGTTTTTTGTTGTTTCTTCTGGGGAACATTCTTGGTGTATTTCAAAATGGTTGCCCTTACCCTCTGTCTTCCAGTGCTGCTAGAAGAATTTTCTTGGTTCTTCACCATGAGTGCCTGCTGGGGCTCCTGGAGGTGATAGCCATCAAAGCCGGGGGCCACCAAGACTGCGTCCTCCAGGAATTTCTCACACTCATACTAGTCTACACTCAGCCTTCAGCAATTCATTTGATTTATTGTGAATGGCTCTTACAGTTCTGTAGCTCCAGCGTCTTCTGTTCCACGTGAGCTAAAACTCAGCTGTGAGTCTCTGTACCGCTTTCCTATAGATTTTTGGTGGAAGAAAGCCATTAATTTTCACTTTCTTCAGTATTTTCCTGTTATCAGGAATGGGCAGCAATGTCCAAGTTCTTAGATGTTGATGAAAGCAAAGTGACGTTTTCACTGCATTTGTTTGTTTTTTTATGTACGTGTTGCCATATCCAACTCATCTTCAGAGCTATAGAACCACAATCTCAGTGAGATACAGACTTTTTAGACGTATAAAACTCTGCTCGTTTTCTTTTCTCTGTGATAGTATAGTATACATATTATTTTGATACATTTAGAAACTTAAAGTTATTTTCATTTATAAAACGTGCACTATTTTAACACTTCATGGATTCAGTATACCATATGGCGTCATTTTCTCACTCACATTCCTTTCCACAATTCTCTATTCTGCTATTGTCAAATATATTGTATCTCTTGATGTTATGGATTCTATCATACATTTATGTTCATATTGTTGCATAGATTGCTTTTAAGAGTCTGTTAAAGACATGAGAAAGGACTAAATATTCAATTGTGCTATTGTTTACAATAGCCTACATAATTAGTTTTAACAGTTGTCTTTATTTCTTCTGGATTCAAATCATCTTCTTTCAAATGAGCCATTTGCTTTCACCCTGAAGTTCCCTTAACATTTCTTGGAAGTTATGTCTTCTAGAAACTCAGTTCTTAAAATACATCTTGGAATACCTTTATTGCATCTTCATTTTTTTGTTTTACTGAGTTATGATTCATACACTGTAAGCTCACAATTTTAAAGTATATAGTTCAGTGTCTTTTATATTCCTAAGGTTATGTAACTGTCACCACTGTCTAATTTCACAATAGTTGAGAAAGCTCAGACCCTTTATCGCTGTTTCCCTATCCCAGCCTGCTCAGCCCCAGGCCCCACTGTCTACTTTCTGGCTTTATAGACTTTCCTACTCTGAACATTTCATATTAGGGGGTTCATGTAATATGTAGATTTAATTTTTTGGTCTGAACTCCTTGTTTTAGCATAATGTTTTCAAAGTTAGTGTACATTGTAGCACGTATCAATGCTTCATTCCTTTTTGTGTTTGAATAGTGGTCCATTGCGTATATCACATTTTGTGTATCCATTAATCAGCTGAGGGACATTTGGGTCATTTTTACTCTTTGGATGTTATGACTGATGTTTCCATAAACCTTTGTGGAAAAGGTTTGATATGGATATAAATTTTCAATTCTCTTTCATATATCGATACAAGTAGGGAGTAGAATTACTGGGTCTAAGTTTCATTCTGAGGAGTCACCACACTATTTTCCATAGCACCAGCTCCGTTTTACATTCCCACCATCAACAGATGTGTCCTCCTGGTCTCCACATCTTTGCAAAAATGTATCTCATTCCAGATATGTTGTTTAAATTATAGCCACCTAGTGTGGGGTGATAATGCATTGTGGTTTTGGTTTACATGTCCTTAAATGATATGCTTCTTAGCCATCCGTGCATCTTCTTTTGAGAAATATCTATTCAGAGCTTTTGTACATTTTTAAAAAGATTTATTTATTTATTTATTTATTTATGCTTACAAGCTGGCGTGTAGGCTAGAGGTGTGGGGCGGTGAGAGGATTCACCAGAGACAGAGTGGAGAGCAGAATAGGCAGATCGACGGAAATACACTGCTGAGGGGAGCAGCGGGCGAAGCATGTGGGAATCTCCCTGGCCGGGTATGGAACTCATGCTGTAGTGGCTCTGGATAGCTTCATAGTGCTGTGCTTAACCTGTTGTGCCATCAGGGAGGCCCAGAGCTTTTGTACATTTTAAAAGTTGCGTTATTTGCCTATTTATTGAGTTTAAGGGTTTTTATAAATTTTGGATGTTTCTGTTTTTTCCCATTCTGTAGGTTATCTTTTTACTTTCTTCATAGTGCCCTTTAGTGTGCAAGGCTTTAATTTTGATGATTTATAGCATGTCCTTTCCCCTTAGTTGGGTGTGCTTTGCTGTCATATCTGAGAAACTGGTGCTCAATTCAGAGTCCCAAAGACTGGCATGTATGTCTTCTTCTAAGGGTTTTATAGTCTTAGTTATTACATTTGGATATTTTATGCATTTCAAATTATATTTTGTGTATGGTGTAAGGTGTGGTTTTCCAGATGTTCAGATTATTTTAGAACTGATCTTAGAAATCAGCGTAGTGGATTTTAAGGTCACACTCTCTATTGTGTGATATGTATATGGGGATGCTGTCCATGGAGTTTATCTTCAACAAAATGAGGGATTCTGCAGATTGGAACCCCAAATTAGTCCTATGAGGAAGGTCCAAAGAGCCCTATATTTGGTATGTGTGGTTATAATATCAAATAAGAGTTCTACTTCCAAGAAGATGTGAAATCACTGCATTCTCACTAGACAGGATGCATGAAAATTGTCCCCCTAGTTTAGCGTCTTGCATTGACAAGCCACAAAATAAAGTCTTAATCGTCATTACTTTTCTCTTCATTGTTTTCACAAAGATGTGATAGCTATGGATGTTTCGATAAGCGTTCACAGTGTTCATGGCAAAAGCACCATTCAGGAAAATACTTGGTTAAACTGGGCCATCTCATTATTAAACAAAACAAACTTTAATGGTCAGGATTTCCAACCACTAGATTTAACTGCTATAAACTAAGCATACTAAATAGTATTATTCAAAACGCCTAGAAAATTATTTCCAGAAATTATTTATTGCTAAAATAATTATCTATTTTCATTTAGATAATTCCTGTGTTTCCTAGATTTAGCAGAAAGAAAATTCTTCTTGATAATGTCTTAAAGATGAAAATGAGGATTTGTGTAATGTTCATTGTCTCATTTTCAGTTTCCCTCAACCCATCCCCTGAAGAAATATATTTAACATTTGCTTCATCATCTCTCTCTCTAACAAATAATGCTTCTTTTGAATGGATCACACCTATAATCTCTTTCCTCTATTATTCTATTAAGTTAAAAATAATCTTTTTCATCTGTTCAACTCAATTGTAACTGTAAAGATTTGAGTACTTAAAAGCATCTATCTCAATTTCTTTCTAATATAAAAGACCAATTTCATTGTCCTGAATACTTGCATGATGGTTAATATAGGTTGTCTCCTGAGGTACTATTAGATTTTCTTCTCAAATAATTTCATTTATTTCTATTTTGAAAGAATTTTACAGTGTAATTTAGAAATATATTGTTGCTCTTTCAGTGCTATTAGCAGGCCTATTATTAAATGAATTTATTTCCTTGGATTCCAATTAATTGGTCTGAATGACACTTCATGTTCTAGGGAAATATTTTATTTTCATAATCTCAATTGTGATGATACAAATCTCATGCTTAATCTCACAAACATCTTGGAGAAAAGTTATAGCAAATAGGAAATCTGCTCAGTTCAAGTGGATATAAACCAAAACATCAGTGAATTCACTGATTATCCAGAGATGGCTAATAAGTCCGTGACAGGTAGAGGCCCCTGCGTCCTACCACAGTTACTTTCTAGCCCTCCCCCCTAGTGCTGCATAACTTAGACACAGAAAATGGAAGCAGCACCCCCCCCCCGCAATTAATGCTGTTTTATGTCAGTGCTGCTGAATAATTGCACAGCACCATACAGGACCGAATGTTACACTGGATACCAGGGAAACAGTCACGGTGTTTGTCACGGCGATCCCAAGAGACTACTCAGGAAAAATAATGTGAGAACAGACCATTGCTACGTAGTCCTCTAATAAAGATTAGTACAAGGAGTTCTGTGAGAAAGAAATGTGCATTATGTCAGATAAGGTGACAGGTAAGATTTAGCACTGAATTCAGTTTTGCAGAAAGATGAAGTGTAAGCAGTCAAACAAGAAAGGAAATGATTCATTTTGAACATATGTGGAGACTTCCAGAGTGGGGGAGAATTGAGGTCTTGCGATTTCACAGGTGTGTGAGGCTGAGCTGAAGGAAACCTCTGGGCCCCCACGTCCCTTGCCCACAGCGTGATAATCAGTATCGCCTGTCGCCTTTGTGTATTGTAACAGTATCCACAGGCGCGTGTAGCCACTGTCTGCTTGGTGCTTTCCAACAGCGCCATTTCGGAGAGGAGCAATTGCATAATTTCCCCCATATTACAGGTGAACAAGAAAGGGTTATCGTGAGTTGTGACTTGAGGTTTCTGGGCCTGCATTCTTTCCACTACCTTTTTCCGCCTTGGTGTTTGATAATATATTTTAAATATAATGTACAGGTACCAAGCCAGCTGTGAGGGGAAAATGCACATGTTCGGGGGATTGGAGCGAAAGCAGAACTGAGAGGCTTTTGCTGAAGAGAATTAGTAAGAAGCTGGCAGAGTTGTTCTTAACAGGATGGTGTGTGGCCCAGGCTGCTGCCTCCCGTCTTCAACCCGCCCTTGAAGGGAGTACACGTGAGGGGGGGTGGTTGGTGAACTCCAAAGATGTGTTGAAGACTGACCCTGCCCTGAGACAGATGATTACTGAGACAGAAGTAGTTGCAGCAGAGGTGGACTTGAACCTTTACACTTATGTCTATGGTGCACATTTCCCTGGATACCAACAGTGACAAGTTAGAGTAAAAAGTAAAGGAAAAGGATGCCGAAGAGGAAGAGGAAGTGAAGAAGGAGTTGGATGGGAAATTTGAAGATGAAAACATAAGAAAGCATATTGGTGTCAGTTGGGGCAGAGTCTCCCAAGTGGGCACTAAAGGGCATGAGGCAGAGGAAGGGGAAAATGTAATTTGAGGAGCTGAAGTTCTCATCTTCTATGCCTTATCAAATAACTAGTTTGTAAGCATGCGACACTGATAATAAAAAAATAAACATAAGTCTTAGTTTTAATAGGATAAGGGTAACTAATACAAGTATTAAAGTACAAGGTATATCAATAATCAGGCAGGAGAAAACGAACTTCAGAATGGAAGATCACAGTGAAGGAAAGGAGAAAAGTGATGTAAGGAATAAAGTATGACAGATACATTTAAGGTAAAAAAGATACAGAGACTGAAAATAAAAGGTGGTACAAGATTCAAGTAGCAGAAAAAGTGAAATTGAAATAAATAAAATGGCAGAAATAAGGTCAAATAATGTCATAGAAGAAAATAAAGCAATGAAAAAATACTATTTGAAAAGGAGACCAAGGTAAACATTTTATCAGATGAATAAGATATGAAGGCAAAAACATCATATCCTAACGGACAAAGAAGGAGAGTATATGCTCGTAAAAGAAACAATCGATCAAAAACACACAACAATCGGGCCTCCCTGGTGGCGCCGCGGTTGGGTGCTGTTGGCGGCGGCGACACGAGTTTGATGCCCGGCCAGGAGATTCCCACACGGCGCAGCAGACCTCTCCTGCCTCGCCCGCTGCTCTCCTCAGTAGTGTATCTCAATCACTCTGCCTGTTCTACTCCCCACTCTGTCTCTGGTGAACCCTCTCACCACCCCACGCCTCTGGCCTGTGCCCCAGCCTGTATGCATGGGTGAATGAATCTTTAAAAAAAAGATACAACAATTGTGAAACGAAGTTGCAGACTCAAAATATATACAGCACATCGGACAGAATTATGGGAAGAAATAAGTCAGTTGTTTCTGCAGAGTTTTACATAGCCTGCTAGAGACCGGGTATCAAGGAAACTAAGTATATAGAAAACAGCAATATTAATCAAAGTCTAATCAATATGTGAATGCATATTACTATATTATGGGATATTTTATTCTATACATACATGTCTTTATACCTGTCAACAAGAGTGTACAGAGTCCTGTTAAGTGTATGTGGAACATTCAAAACTACTGGGCCTGAATGAATTTCAAATTGTCAACAAGACCTTTCAGAATATACCAGCTGATTATAATACCGTATTAGATACGAAAAGCAGAGGCGAGAGACCACAGTACGCCTCCTTCCCTGGTATGGACCTGAGGTGGGGAGCAGCATCTCCTTTAAGAAAAGTGCAGAATGCTGCCTGGACTTCCTCCCCCCGCCCCAGGTCCCCAGTGAACCCAGTCTTAATGGAAGTGCAAAACACAGCAAGCAGTTGAAAGACCCCATTCCTCAAGACTCGTAGCAACTGAGAAGAGAACAGAAAACAAAAACCAAGAAGCCTCTTCCTGAGGAGGAGTAAGATTCTATCCTGCTGGAAACCACTGCAGGATTTCTCCAAGCTGGGAAAGACTCAGGAGAAGTCATCCAGGGGAAGGCCTGCTCCTGAGACTGACTCAGTCTTATGGGTCAGTGGAGAAGACTCTCGAATATTCAAGGAAGATCCAGAGATGGTTAATGAGATCATAATGGGATGCTGAACATCATTAATTATTACAGAAATACAAATGAGATCACAGTGAGCTCCCATGCCACATTTATTTGAACGCCTAAATCTCGACATTGACCATAGCAAGTGTGGTGGAGGTTTGGGTAGAACCGGCACTTGCACACACCATTGATGGCAACATAAAACAGTAGAACCACTTTGGCAAAGTGTTTTGCAGTTTCTTACAAGATTAAGACACACCTACCTTCTATTCTAGATACTTCACTGGTAGGTATTTATCCAAGGTAAAAGAAAGCACATATCTACTAAAAGACTTGTAGATAAGTGTTCAGAGCAGTTCTACTTGTAGTTACCCCCAAATGTAAATAACTCAAGTGCCCACCAACAAGGGAAGGGACAGACACATTCTGGAATATCCATACAGTGGCATGCTCAGTAATGAAGCGGAATGGAGTATGGACGCGTGCGACAGTCTGAAGGCCTGTCTGTGAGACTGTGTTCCAAGAGGTGAAGTCTCGCATACTGTACGATTACATTTACATAAATTTCTAGAAACTGAATTAAGTCACAGTGACAGAAAGGAGACCAGTGGTTGCGTGGCTACAGGGGGCTAGCTAGGGTAGAACAGAGGTTGCAAAGGGGCTGGGGAGAACTCTTGGAATGATGAAAATATTCACATTTTTGATCGTGGTGATAGTTTAATAGCTGCATACATATATCACAACTTACCAAACTGCCATTTAAAGATGTGTGGCTAAGGGGCTCCCTGGTGGCGCAGTGGGTTAAGCACAGCACTCTGAAGCTATCCGGAGCCATTGCAGCATGAGTTTGATCCCTGGCCAGGGAGATTCCCACATGGTGCAGCAGACCTCTCCTGCCTCGCCCGCTGCTCCCCTCAGCAGTGTATTTCAGTCAATCTGCCTGTTCTGCTCCCCACTCTGTCTCTGGTGAACCCTCTCACCCCCCACCTCTTGTCTACACCCAGCTCGTATGCATAAATAAATAAATCTTTAAAAAAAATAAAGATGTGAGGCTTATTATAAGTCAGTTGTACCTCAATAGAGCTGTTTAAAATGAAAACAACAGGAAAAAACAACCCAAGGACTCAGCCACCAGGGGCCAAATCCATGCAGGGTTTCAGGCAATAAAATAGCCCTCTTCTGTGGCACAATAAGTGTATTTGCCACTGAGAGATATATTTTTAACACAAAATCAGGAGCAATTATGAATTAAAAAAAGTAATAAGAATCAAAGAAAACTTTTTTGTTAAACATTTTGTGATAATTATTACGGTAAAAACAAGGAATGTTTAAGGAAAGCAGAGAATGCAAACAGTACAATTTAGGTAACTACTAAATCATAAATGTACTGTGTTAAAAATTATGAAAGAATACTGAATTTCATTTTCAAAGATGTTTCAATTCAATGAAATCCTCTCTTCCAACCTGGTAAAATTTTGCCTGTTCCTTCAAAAGTTGCACACCTCGACACTGACACTTTGTTTCACTGATTTAGACATGAATTAAAACAAGTGATTACATAAAATGGAAACTGTAAAACCTGGGGCATTTTTGTTTTTATTATCACTGTGCTTTCATTGTTTATAAGCCACTGCTTAAAAGCCAGGGTATGTGACACACGTTGCTTCAGCAATGTAGAGGGGCGAGCACTTGGCTGTAGCTCGCTCAGCTCAGCGTCAGTAAGAACATCCTTTAGAAAAGTGCGAGGGAGCTGAGTAAGCAGTGTCTGGGCCAGCTGTCTAATAGCTCTGCGGATAAAATACCTTGTACAATGACTAAGTATAAAAATGTGCTAATTTAAATCGCACACAAAATTTTATGTACATATAATACATAATAGCTATGCATTGCCTAATTTATATGTTATATAAGCATATATTATCTATAAAACATTGTATTTGCATTTGCAATATGTAATTATGTACACACACCATTTTGTTTTATATGCATATATTATTACAATTTAATGATAACCGTGCAATCTTTTAGAGCTTCCACCAACAGAAGATTTTTTTGGGGAAAGATTGTTTAGTCATTGCCATCATTTAGAAATGACATAGCCGAATAAAAACAAGACCAGCTTTTGCAGAGTTTTATTCTGGTTTTTCAAATCTTTGCGAAAAATGCCTCTGCTTGCTGTCTGCACTGGCGAAGCTCACTCCCCTTCTTCACCCCTGAGAGCCCACTGCTCCAGGTTTCTTAGCAAGCAGACAGAGGACTCAGTATTCGGGCAGAGCCATTTTATAAAATTGAAGTAACATCGCATTAGAACATACAAGTCTCAGGAGTGTATCATGAAAAACCAACGCTTATTTTCTACGTCGGGACCAGGGAGGCGAACTCTGCCCTTCGCCATATACTTGACCCCTTTTCCAGTTTGCCAGCATCCCTGCTCCTCCCCTTTTGGTAACCACTAATTGATCTTACAGCCTAAAAGTTGAGTTTTGTTTAATTTTGTTCATCCCTTTGTTTTGTTTCTCTAGCTACTACATTAGTGAAATCATCCAGCATGAGTCTTTCTCCATCTGACTTATTTCCCTGAGCAAAGTGCTCCCTCGGTCCATCCATGTTGTTGCAAATGGCAGGATGTCAGCTTTTTTAGTAGCTGAGTTGCATTCCATTGCATATGTGTGCAGCGCTGCCTCATCGTCATCTGTTCGTGTTGCTGGACGCTTAGACTGTTTGGAGCCCTTGGTTATTGTCAATTGTGCTGCCATAAACATGGGGGTGCGTATATTTCAAATTAACATTTTTTTACTTTTCACATAAATACTCAGAAGTGGAATAACTGAATCTCATAGAATTTCTATTTTTAATTTTTTGAGGAATCTCCATACTGCTTTCTATAACAGTTGCACCAATTTTCATTCCCATCAGCAGTTTAAAACGGGTCATTTCTTGCCACATCCTCGGCAGCACCCGTTTTGTGTCGTTTGGATAGCAGGCCTTCTCACAGGTCTGAGATGATATCTCATTGTTGTTTTGATTTGCATTTCTCTAATGTTGACAATGAACACCCTTCCATGTGCCTATCGGCCATCTGCATGCCTTCTTTGTGGAAGTTTCTATTTAGACCTGCCCATTTTTGCAAATCAGGTTGTTAGGGTTTTTTTGTTGTTGAGTTTCTTGAATTCCTAATATAGTTTGGACATTGACACCTAGTTGGATGTATGATGTGCAAATATCTTTTACGTTTGGTACAATGTCTTCACTGTAATGCAAATTTCTTTTGCTGTGCAGAAGTTTTTTCGTTGGCTTGGGAGAGTCCCATGTTTTTTGTTTGTTTGTTTTTGCTTCCCTTGCCACTGAAGTAGAATTTCGAAACATTTCTAAGCCTGATGTCAAGGAACCCGTCACCTATGTTTTCTTCTATGTAGTTTGTGGTCTCAGGACTTACATTCAAGTCTTTAATTCATTTTGAATTAATTTTTATGAATGATATGAGACAGTTGTCTATCTACTTTCATTCTTTTGCATCTCTGTCCTCATCATATTGAATGGTGAAAAAATGAAAACTTTTCTTTAATGAAGATGAATTACTATAATGTCTTCACATAACCTTGTCAATGAGTTCTTGGAATCTGCCACTTTAAGCAAATGGACTTCTAATGAAAGTGGGTCCTGGGAAACATCCTCTTGTTGAACATCAGCTGGAATTTTTTTTTTCCTTATCAATGTTATAACAAAATGACATTGAACGAGACAATGTTATTCCAGGCCCTGCTGTACCTGTTCTTGAATTCCAACTCTGAATGGCATTACCAAAGTCAGAGAAACCTGATGTCAAAATGAGACGTTCAAATGACGACACACCAGGGATAGAAAAGATGTCAGTGGCTTCCTGAGGACATTCTTGGAGGTAAGAGAGCCCTTTAATATCTTGAAGGCGGCCATAGCTGTAGATGCGTTGGTGAGTCATCCAGGTGATGTACATGCACCAAAAAGCAAATTTTATTGTATGAATTAGTGACTGATACTGGTTTATGCTCCTGAGTCTTGGATTCAGTACTTGTCTATAGTTCTAGGGGCAGATGTGAGGGGTGGAGCCAAACCCCGTGTTTCCTCTCTCTCAGAATCTTGCTCCTCCGCAGCTGCTCTATTTGATTTAGTCTCTGCCCTTCTCCACCAATTCGGTTTCCTGACACTAATACATCTCCTGTGGGAGACATTTTGTTGGGGACCTTAAATAGTAATGTTTTCTACAACAAGTAATGCTGAAAGGACAGTCAGCAACACAGCCCGTGATCCAACCAATTTCATCCTGCTGTTGGCTGTGTCGCCATTTTGCTGTGACCTTACCCTGTCACTACTCTCTGAATTCCTGTTTCTTTGTAAATTGGGAGATTGGGACTCAGTGACTTGTGAGGCACCTCCGAGCTTCCTTTCTTCATGATTCTATCTAGGAATCAGGCTTAACATATTGAAAATTAAGTATGGGACCTCATAGTTTCCAGCGGCATATTTTCATCTAAGAATCCTTCTTGCCAATTAATTATTATGGATTATCCATGCATATAAGTTTCTTCAGGCATTTTGATTTTATTTTTGGCTTGCCTTAAGACCTTATTCAGAACTTTGATCTTTGTGGAAATAACCTCTGGCAGAAAATCTGTCTAAAGGCGGAGCCAATTAATTGATGATAATTTGAAAATAAAGTTCATCTGAAGTGGGAAGCTCATTCTCATCCTAGTATTTGTACTTTCCAGTTTCAGTCTTCAGATTAGCAAATTCTGATTTAGCCCACTATGTGCTTGTGTCTATTTATTGCATTTTTAAAATTTTTGTGCAGAGTATATAACTCATACTTCATCCATTAAATAGTTAATGAACTGCTACAGGGTGCAAAGCCAGTGATTTCCATCATGAAAAGCGAGGGAAATATCCAAACCCACTAACTAATTATTTCCAAATTGGAGAAATGCATTCTGACAGGAAGTGATGCGTTCTGGCAGTGTCTCGCAAACTATCTCATATCGTGACACCTCAAGCTGATCTTTGTACAGACCCCTGGGATACATGGACAAGGCAAACCAGGGTTCTGAATTCACTCAAGAGGTGGATCTGCCCCAGGTCCCAGTCAGCCAACCCGATTGTTATCTTCATCTACCTGTAAGCCATTTGTAACACGTCACTGCCCTGTCTGCCGCCCTCACCCATAGCAGGAGACCACTGTTATCTAGATACTGTGAGCTTCAAATAGATCAAGATGGAAGAAGATCAATTTGGCCTGTAGTTCTAGGTGTATGCTGGCTTGTGGAGATGACGAGTAGAACGTAGTACCTGTTTTCCCCCAAGGTTGGGACATGCTGATAATGAAGGTAAAGACACCGTCACTGACGTCCAGCTTGCCCAGTGCCACAGAAGTCTATCCAGCACAGACACATGCGGTTGGCGCACACGGAATACGTCAGTTCAGGTCCTCTGAGACACAGACACCAAGGCATGCTTGCCTAGGCAGGAGGCCCACTGAGGCATAGTTAGAAGAGCTCCTGGTGACGAAGCAGGCCTGACTTCTGCGAAGGAAAAGGGAAGAAATGCAAATCAAGTACTGAGTTTCATACTGTGGCACATTTCTTTTTCTTTTTAAGATTTATTTACTTTTGCATACAAGCTGGGGTGCAGGCCAGAGGTGGGCAGTGAGAGGGTTCACCAGAGACAGAGTGGGGAGCAGAACAGGCAAGATCATCCGAAATACACTGCTGAGGGAAGCAGCGGGCAAGGCAGAAGAGGTCTGCTGTGCCATGTGGGAATCTCCTGGCCGCAGGCAGCTCCACAGTGCTGCGCTTAACCCATTGTGCCACCAGGGAGGCCCCACTGTGGGCACATTTCTAAGAAAGTTTTCATCTCACTGAAGGGGAGCCCTCAAGCCAAAATTACCTATTACGAGAGTCCCGCCTTCCACTGGAATGCACCGCCATTAATCCTCAGCTGTTTCCAATCATGGCCTAGCCACCAAAGCAGTCCTTAGCTGCGTGTGGAGGAGAGGCCGGGTAAGGTAAAAGTGTTCTCGTTTTACCTCCCGTCAAATTTTGCCTCCATAAGGAATATGGTTACTTATTTTGATACCTGATTATGATCATAGAATATGGCGTTAGCATTGGGCTTTTCATGTAGCCCCTTGTTTAAGAAGGTTCTCTTCTATTCCTAGTATATTAACTGTTACCTGCTTGCCTTATTCTCATAGACGTTATTAATTTTGTCAAGTGCTGTTTCTCCCGTCAGTTGAAGGTGGAGCATGGGTAGGATCACATCTCAGAATCTTAGAAGCTTCCACACTTGGGGAGGGAGGTTAGTGAGTCTCTGCTGCCATAGCACACCCGTCCTTGCACGTGTATCTGATGTTTGACAGTCTGTGTCCTGTCACTAAGTCTCCCTTCCTTGGGAACAAGAACTGTGTTTTCCTTCAATTCCGGTGGCCAGAGAGTGGTTAGCACGTAGTTCTCGATCAGTGACGACTGAGTGGAAGTGAACTTTAGCTAAATCGCTGTAGGATGTGCAGATGCCTGCAACGCCAGAAACCATAGAAATCACTTGCCATTGTGAATAATGTCTGTCTGGTGATGGGCAAATACTAATAATGAAACGATCAACAGTAACAATAGCTTCCTTTTATGGCTTTGCTTGAGCGACCCAGGTGTGGCATCTGTGCTCTATGCAGCCTTTCATGTCATCTGCACAGCAATTACGAAAAATGACAGCATTTTTATCTTTTTGATTTGGGATCGAGGACATCTAAATGTGATATTTAAGCAGCACTCATTTCATTCTTACTGATGTGACTTTCATTATTTTTTCTCATTTCTATTCATATTATGCTTTGCATCAACTCTCTAAGCATATGTCCTTCCAAAATGCCTTCATTAATCTTCTATAGTTGCTGTTCTCTACATGTTTAATGAGATAGGTAGATTTTCCTCTTTAATTAGTAGAATAGAAAGTGGGAAAATTATTTATATTTACATGTTTTAGGCAGACAATATGTTTCATCAGAATTGCTTGGAACTAACTGATAGAAGATGCCATTTCCCTCCTTTAAAAATGTAAAATATACTTGTTATGAATTTTAATCTATTTTAGAAGGGAATAACCCCTACCACCTCACTAATAAATAGAGGACTATTCTATTCACAATTCTTCTGCACAGACCACCTCAATTTATTCTGTTATCTTAGCAACTGCTTTGCTTTTTTGGCTTCAGTCTACTCAACTAAGTAATGAAGTCACTGAACTAAATGCCCTTGGTTCCTTCCAGTTCTAAAATTTTGTGAGTTTCTAACACTGACTAGGCATATAAATGAACATATGACTTTATTTTAGGACCATGTACCCCAAACATCACCTTTGTTATTATTAACAAAGCTATTATTAGATAATATCACTGATATCTGGCAAAAGGCATTCTTCTTAATACTGAATTGCAGAAGTAGGCAGCGCTTTCCACCCGGTGTTGACAGCAGGCAAGCCCATACACTCGTGCACATTACAGCTCGGTGACAAAGACTTGCCAATAGTTTGTACGATAAATAAATAAGGATTGTTTTAACTGCTGAAAGGAGAGAGTAAAAGTGAATGAGTTTGGCACGGAGGTGACCCTGATGTATACAAATACACGTTAGTTGAGCAAAAATGAGGGGAACAGGTGTGCCAGGATCTAGTGAACAGCATTTGTGAAGAACCTGGGAGAAGCGTTTGAGCAGTTAGAAAGCCAAGAAAAGTCCCCTGTGACTGAACTGTTTTGAATGTGAAGAGGAGTCACATGAAATGAAGGTGAAGAAAATTGTGGGCCAGGCCAAGCAAAATCTTTGCAGAGGAAATTTTCTGGTGATCTTCCCCCTTACCTCCTTTGGTTCGCCTGGCTGACCCAGTAATAAATCGACAGGAGAGATGAGCAAGAGAAAAGACAAATTTAATTTCATGTGTATGAGGAACCAGAAGCTATGGACCTAGTGAAGAACCAAAACAGCCAGTCTACAAAACTCTTAGACGACAATGAATCTCGAGAATAGACAGGACAAAGCCATTCTTGAAGGTCTTGGTTTGGACACCTACTTTAGTGAGTAAGAGCTTCCTGCCCCTGTCTCTGGTGATGAGGTGTCTCTCCACTCTGTGCCAGGAGGGGCAGTTCACAGAGATTTATCATCTGCTCTCAGAGGCAGCAGAGAGGAAGTGGGTCAGACACAATTCCTACTTTTAGGAAAAGGGGACATTTAGGATACCATTTATTCATTCTTTAATTCAAAACAATCAGTGCTCTATTCAGGAGCATCTTGAGGCCACTTGATCTGGGATGTGAGGACTCACAGTCAAAGCTCAGGTTATTAGATGTTGTCCTACGTTCTGTGGGAATCCACCAGGGGGCAAGAAGATGAGTGGCACAGGATGAGGTGCATTTTTTTTTGAAGGATTACTCTTTAGGGAACTTCATTGGATGGGGCAAGAGTGAGGAATCCCTTTAAGAGGCAGTAACAATTGTGCAGCTGAGAGATCACCGTGCTTTGACTGCAACATAAGGGGAGGGCACATGGGGGACAGTGTGACCGAATATAGATTTTGTGGGTAGAATCGTAAGACTTCTTGGGGCTTTGTGGTTGTCACACTGGGATACTCCCATGGCTGACAGGGAACATGACAACGCAACACATAGTGGGTGTAAAATTGTTTCAGTGGTAAGGGATATGCAGATGAACACATTATTTCATAACGAATGAGCTCGCATGGCATTGTCTCAGACTAAGATTTGATTTATCAAGTCTCTAAAAGTTCCTGTAGCTGTAAATAACATACCTAGGTGAAATGAGAATTTTACAAGTCATAGAAATCTCCTTCACCATTCTTCATTGGACCTTCTCTTGCTTTATTCAAATAATTAGAGTAAAATAACTGCAAAATATTTACTCCATTCTGGATGTTGACTTTTCACTTTCCTTCTTGTATCTTGTGCTATCCAGGACATATTTAGTTTGACATTGTCACACTTACTTATTGTTGTTTTTAGTATCATCCAAAAAATCACTGCCAAGACCACTTTAAGGAACAGTCTTGTAATGCTTTTTTACAGGAGTTTTATTGTTTCAGGTATTATTTTCATTTAAGTGTTTACTCTACTTCATTTAATTCTGTTCTAATAGTCTATGTGCCTCTTTTTATGCTAGTACCACACTGTTTTGTTTGCTGTAGCTTTATAATATACTTTGATATCTGGGAGTTTGATATCACCAATCTTTTTTTGTCAGAATTGCATTGACTATTTGGGGACTTATGTTGTTCCATATGAATTTTATGATTTATCTTACTATTTCTGAAAATATGCTATTGGAATTTTCATAGGGATTGCATTGTATCTATTGCTGAAATGTGTATCTAGGTTTCAAAGTAATTCATATCCATAACCTTATTTTTATCTCATTGGATTCTCACAGAATCCTAAGAATAGTCATTACTCCCCTGTTTTATAGAAGGCCAGAAATGACTTGTTCAAAAATGTGATACTTTGAACTCAAACTCATCATTGATTCTCGGTCCATTGTCTTTTCCTGTATGTTTTATGCTGTTCTTTGTGGGGCAATAGAGATTCTATGGCGTCATCACAGTAGCCACCTTAGATAGCTGAGCACTTCTCTCTTATTTTTTTTTTATATTTTTATTGTTATTTATGTCTTTTACATTTAGTATTCCCCTTGGGTAACCCACCACCAATTCACCCGTGATCCATCTTCGTGGTCCCTTGTGTCCTTTTCTACTCCATTTTGTGCCCTTACCCTCCCCTCCCCCTGCCCTCTCTCCCACCCGCTGAGTGTCTCTCTCCTATTTGATTTCCTTATAGTCCTGTTATAAGTGAAACCATTCAATATTTTTCTCTTTCTTTCTGGCTTATTTCACTGTGTATGATCCCCTCTAATTCCATCCATGTCGCTGCAAATTGCATGTGTTTATCTTCTTTGAATGCTGAATAGTATTCCATTGTGTATATGTACCACATCTTCTTGATCCAGTCATCTATTTTTCTTTTATTTTGCAGTTTGGGCCTTCCCGTTTGGTCTGTGCAGACCTCCTTCAGGTTATGGAAGCTGCGTTCTATGCCTAGTTCTCTATTCATAGTGTCATGAAGGAGGCTGCCATGTTTGTAGCAGAGGATTATATTCTTTGTCAATTTATGGTACCAAGGGTGGGCACCACATTTGGGCAAGACTAACTCTCTTAGTTTCTTGTACGACTGAACATAATAGATTTGTCCAGAGATGCATTCATTTGGCCTAAGATTTGCCCATCCAAGGTCTTCATCAGAGAATTTGATTTGAAATTAAAAGAATCAATGTTGTCTTTTCCTGGGTGCTTGGGACTCTAAAATGCAATGTGTAACCTGAGACCCAAATGGAGGTTCTCAGTGGAGAATGAGAGTCACACTTTAGCAGGGAAGGAGGGAAGGTGGATGCAAGTCCTCAGCATCTATTGCCTGGGTGTGGGTGTAGCTGTGGCCTCTACCTGCTTTTATTGTCCTTGGTTTCTGTGAAACTATCCCAAGGTTTCCTTCTGAGCTACATTTATTCCCTTGAGCTTCTTCATGACATGTTTCTGATACAACTAGACTTCCAAACAAAATTTTCTCTGAGAAAAATGTATTTTAAAATATATGTATGTTTTAAACTTCATAGAACTCCTTGTATATAATGGCCCATTGTTTCTACAATTCTAACATTTACATTTAATTATTTATGGAGCCGGAAAGACATTCGTATTTCCAGGCCCCAGCCTCTGGAGGCATAGGGCATAAAATAATGAATTTAAAGCAACTGCATTATTCAGTGGTAGTCAACGACTATATTTTGAGCAACACTGTAATTACTTCTTTCTTGAATTTTATGTAATGCATTTAATATTCTAAATACTATTTTACTTATTTTATTTGATTGTCATAACAAAATAGGTCAGCATTTCTCCAGGTATGTTCTGTAGAACATTAGTTGCTTACAGCATTCCATAAAATTGTAGTAAGAAAAAAGAAAGTTCCCGTGGCCAAATATGTTTGGGAAAGGCTATACATTTATATTTCTTTCATGTATATTCACAATATATAATTGTGTTTTAAGAGTACAAGGAATCCTAAGGCAAATATGCCTATTCAACAGTGTTTCACATTTCCTAAACTTATTTGATCACTGAATACACTTTAGGAAATTCTGTTAAATACGAGGCTTAATAAGCAGAAAGTAATTGGCAGCCATTAACCTTTGTGCCTCTATGGATGATCACTGAGTCAGCCGTGAGCTCCATGGTCACTGGGAACCCACCTCAAGAAACACATAGTTTATAATGTTTACCAAGAAACAAGAAATCCTTGGTTCATCCCTGGAAATGAAACAGAATTGAGAGACTACAAATTGACTGGGGTGGGGAGAGCTTTAGGAAAAAAACAAGAGCTTATACTGTGTGGAAAGAAAATAGAAGCCATATTTTGAAGACTTATGTTACAGGACCTGCATTGTTTGTAAGCGTTGAGTCTGAAGCAGCGAGCATTTTGCTTCAAGAAAGAGCTCTAAGTTCTGTGCAGTTACTTGGGCAAGTGGGTTAGGGCCCCATAATGAGACTGGTGGAAAGAAAAATCCTAGTCACAATCTCTTTAGCAACAAATGAGATGTAGCAATCAGAGGGCGAAACACGTCCAATAGGTGATGTCAGTCAAACAGCAACATGGCCTGTCAGATCAAACTGATGTGAAGCAACAACAGTCACAGCTGATGACATCATATTTCTGAGTACCCAGGCAAAAGAGAAGCATAATTCTGAGCCTTGTAATAGAGGTTCTGGAGTCGAGCAGCCTTGGTTTCAGTCAGGTCTGTCCTTGGGTAATTTTATTAATCTTTTCACTCTTTAATACCCCAAAACTCAGATAGTAGGTAGTAAAACACAGTTAACAATTACTATGTCCTGGACCCTGTTTTAAGATTTTTGTGTATATTATAGTCACATGTTGACTGAAAATTCTACAGGTGAGTATCAGCAAAATGTCCAATTTAAAATGAAACACATTGAGGGTTAGAGTTTAAGGGACCTTAAAAATCAGTAGTCCAGATAATATTTAACCCACTCTGGCTCCACTGAGTTAGAAAATAAAATAGTTTGAAGTAGCCATGTTGACCACCTAATTTCTTGTCCTGTGCTGTGTCAGATATGACCTTAAGATATGCTTAATGCAAATGTTTGTTTTGAGTGTGTATTCTCCAGTTTTCCTTAAGCTCGGGAGCCTTCATTCACAAACGGTGGTTACAGTATCTGTCAGTACTATCAGCGCCGTTTTTCTGTATGTATTATAACTTTTAAAAATTAAAGCATGTTTTAAAAAATAACGTGGAAGGCAGTTATATATCCAGGATGGTAGCATAGCCCAATATAGCTGCTGTCTCCCACCGTACACTGTCAAATACTCTGAACAAAAGGCAACAAAAACACTCCTGAGAACGCTGCAAACTAAACAAAAGCCAGGCATATTTTGGAGGAGAGTCAAAAGTTGGAGAAGTGACTGTAAGACTTAGTTTCTCATTTATTTTTTTCCCTTGTGGCTTTGTCTTGAGGGCAAACCCCAATTCTGTGGCAAAACAAGACCAGAAATGTGTTAGGTGACTAATACACCACCGGAAACCCCATCCTTCTGGCCTGTAAGGAAAGGGGGAGCTTTCCTTTGGGATTGGACAGTAGCGCCCCTGAGCAGGCAGGTAATGTGTCCTCTAATTCTGTGTGTGAACTTGCACAAATTTTAAAATAATCTCTGATTTTTTCAATGTCTGAATGAGACTTTGAACCAGCATAGCAGTGACTTAGAGAATTTAACTAAAGTGTAAAACACTGCACAAGACTCAAAACTAATACTGCCCTTGTATAAGAAAGCAAGCATTTCCATCCATTCAGAGAGCCACCCGTAGACCCCCACTCAGGACAGGAATTTATTGGGTAAATTTATTGGGTCTTTCCTTGTTTGCTAATCTGCCCTTCCGGTTTTTGTTATCGAGTCCACCCACTCCTTGTTTCTCAGTACATTCTGAACCTTAGTCTTGTATTGGAGCCCATCGGGAGCCAATAAAAGTAGATGTCATGTCTACCACAGAAGATTTTAATTTCATTGTCTGAGGTATGACCTAGATGTCAGAATTCCGAAAATTTTCTGAAGTAATTTAAATTTGTACTCAGAACTTGAGATCTTTTAATTCAGATAGGGCACTGGTTCTCAAACCTGGAGTCACATGAGAATCTCCTAGGGATCTTTTTTAAAATTTAATTTAATTTAATTTATATCCTTTACATTATTATGTATCCCCCGTAAGTTTCCCGCCACCAATTCACCTGTGAACCGTCACCATAGTCCCTTGTGCTCTTTTCTCCCCTATTTTGGTCCCTCTTCCTCCCCCTCCCCTGCAGAATGTCTCTTATTTGTGGTTGTCTGCTAGTTTTTGCTTTTGTTTATGTTCTGTGTGCTATTTTCTCCTTCTGATTTCTCGTTTGGCTCACATATTCCTCCTACAAGTGATACCATTTGATATTTTTCTTTTTCCTTCTGGCTTATTTCACTGAGCATGATCCCTTCTAGCTCCATCCATGTTGCTGTGAATTGTGTTAGTTTATCAGTTTTGATTGCTGAGTAGTATCCCATTATGTACATGTACCACACCTTCTTGATCCAGTTGTCAATTTTTGGACATTTGGGTTGTTTCCATATTTTAGCTATTGTAAACAGTACTGCAATAAACATAGTTGTGCATGTGCCCTTTTGGATTACTGTTTTTGTGTCCTTTGGGTATATTCCTAGGAGTGGAATTACTGGGTCATATGGAAGCTCAATTTTTAGCAGTTTGAGGAACCACCATACAGCTTTCCATAGTGGTTGGACCAGTTTGAATTCCTACCAACAGTGTAGGAGAGTTCCTTTTTCTCCACATCCTCGCCAACATTTGTTGCTTTCTGTTTTTTTTTTTTTAATGTGGGCCATTCTTGTTGGTGTAAGGTGGTATCTCATTGTGGTTTTTATTTGCATTTCCCTGATTATGAGGGATTTTGAACATTATTTCATATGCCTGTTTGCCATTTGCATTTTTTCCTTGGAGTAGTGTCTTTTAAGTTCTTCTGCCCATTTCTTGACTGGATTTTTGTGTTGTTTTTGTTGAATTGTGCGAGTTCTTTTAAAGACTGATGCTTAGACTCTCTCTCAAAGTTAGCCCAGAATCTCTGTGGTTATGGGAGATAATTTAACCAGAATCTCTATGAGTAGGACATAGAAATTTGTGTTTCATTGCTATTGTTTTTTAGCTTCTTAGGTCATTTTAATGTTCATTTAAGATTGAGAACCATTGATACATCACTTAATAAATTGTTAAAAATATGATACAAACCACAGTATCAGAAATTCCAGTGTTCTTCCTGGTTATCTGTGTTTTGACCAGCCCAATAGTTGACACAGACCCACACCTCTAAAACTGGAGAGCCACTGATCTAGTGTTACTTTGACAGTACATTGGAGGACCTTGGGATTCTTTAAATAATACTGATGCTTGGATACCTCCTTGTCTTAAATAGTCTGTCTGATTGTTCTTGAGTGTGAATTTGACGTTTGGATCTTTACAAAGCATGGCAGATGTCTTGGATGTATGGGCATGACTCAGTATTTTCCTATGTCATGAATGCCTTGAGAACAGATCATGACATAGGCAGCTTTATACGCTCTGATTTTGGCACAGGATTTGACAATTACTGAATTGGAAAGGAAACTTGAACATGAGGAGAAACCTGAAACTGGGTAGGGGGCAAGGGAAGAAGAGCTCAATCATGCTAAATGATATTTGCATTTTTCTGCTAGAAAATGCAGGTCACCTGCGTCGTCTTCAATAGCCATTTCGAGGTTCTGAGATTTTCTTCATTTTTCGTTCCAAAAATAAGAAGTATAAGTTCTAGAAAGATCAACTTTGGGTAATATAATCTATTCTGTTACTCCACTTAAATCATCAGTTAGAATAGAAAATATATTCAAATGTTCGACTATCTTTAAAAATATGTCAGGCTGATCATATAACTAGAAGCCATTCAACACCAAATGGATCTGTTAGAAAAATAAGAAATTTAAAATACATTCACTCCAGGAAAAATCAGCCATAATGATCTTTAACTATTTGTGAAGACAGCTGCATTTCCTTTTTTAAATCTTTTTTTTTGCAGCAAAATCCTCAAATTCCAAATTGTTTTAAACCAAAAGAAAACCAAACGAAAGAAACAAAATATTTCATTATCTTCAAAAAAAATTGAAACGTTCAATAATCAACCAAGTTTAGGGCTCATTTAAGATTTTCTGATTGAAATTTAATCAACACTGGGACCAAGGTGGGAGGAACTTGTTTTATTTTTCTTTTCAATTTGGTAATATAATTTTGAATTACATTTTGGCCCTACATTTATCTATTATAATAATTAGTATCATGAATAGATTAAAGTAAAATATGTTGTTGAAAATATGACAATTTTCTAAATTACATCAAAATATTTTTCATGTTCAAGCAAATGCAGTGAAAATAATCAAGCAAATGTTTCCCATGTAATATTATTTAGTTTCATAAACAACAAAACCCAAAATTTTTTCCACAGTGTGTCAGCATTCTACTAAATTAGAGTTTTTCTTGATTTTTTAAAAATTTCACCCCCCTTTGAGCTGGACTTTCCATAGGCCCTTCAGGCCCTATAGTCCACGCATCACCACGGCTTGCCCTTCACTGGAGCAAATGATTAACAGATCTTGACCAGAGAGAATGACTGCACGTGACTTCAGGTAGACAGATAGGCACAGGGAGACAACAGCATGTACAACAAATTGCATGACGTGGATGATGGTTTGGGTTAGTGTGATTGTGAGTGCCGGGTAACCATTCTCGTAACAAGGACGCGGGTCACAAGCTTTACGAGGCTGAGTGCTGATGTGGGAAGTCAAACCGTCTTCCTTTAAGTTACAACCAGAGCTTGTCTAACATAGCCACCCTCTTATTTCAGCAATAGTATAAATAGTTACTTTCGAACACAAAACTAATAACAGACAAGACCTGAGACAGAAGTGCAACACATTAAGTTTAATAGTTTTCCCATCAGTGCTTCAGTGCTTGGCACTGTGCTGTAGGAGCAAAGGGAGATAAGCTTCACTTTTTAGTCAAGGCCAACTTGTGAAGGACTTCAGTGCCAGGAACAAGTGAATGTGCAGCACTGGATAGAATCAGTAAAGGTTTTTGAGTAGAAGATTCGTACCAAATGCCCAGCCTTCAAAGAGAATAAAGAAGCCAACCATGGTATCTGCATTGTTTAGAGCAACAAAATGACTCAGTTATAGAGTCACATAAAAAATGTTCTGTCTTTCAAGATGTGTCAGTGACTCTACATATAATTCATCAAATTTATTTTTAGTATTAATTCAAAATATTGATTAAAATATGTGTATGGGGGCCTCCCTGGTGGTGCAGGGGTTAAGTCTCAGCCCTATCAAGCTATCGATAGCCACTGTGACCTGAGTTCGATCCTTGGCCAGGGAGCTCGCCTACAGGGCACGGCAGACCTCTCCTGTCCCTCCGCTGCTCCCCTCAGCAGTGTGTTTCAGTAGATCTGCCTGTTCTGCTCCCCAGTCTGTCTCTGGGGAATCCTCTCACCCCTGCACCTGTGGCCTATACTCCAGTTCTTTTATGCCTAAATAAATAACAAATCTTAAAAAAGGATGACCACCTACTAAAAATAATAAAATATGTGTAGTAAATATAGTCTATGCTAAATATTTATGCAGTAGGGATGTTTGAATGATTAGCATGTACTACTTTTTTTGTTACTGATGTATAATAAGTCACATAACACACAATTTATTGTTTTAACTATACAGGTCAATTGCTAGTATTTTCATGATGCTGTGTAGCCATCACTACTGTCTAACTCAAGCACATTTCCATCACTCCAGAAAGTACTCTGCACCCCACTTCCTCTTACAGCCATCACTAATCAACTTCCTGTATTTATGAATTTGCCTGTTCTGTACATTTCTTATAAGTGGAACAAAAAAACATGGCCCCTCGTGTCTGACTTCTGTCACTTAGCATATTATTGTTAAGGTTCATCAATATTGTATCATTTTCAGCCCTTCATTCCTTATTATGACTGCATAATATTCCACTGGATGGATAGACTGTAGTCTTTTACTCTATCCAAGTTGATGCACGTCTGTTTCTTCATTTAGTCAATTATGCATAGTGCTACTATGAACATACTGTGTAAGTTTTTGTGTGAACTATTGTTTTCAACCCTCTGAGTATACATCTAGGAATGAAAATACTGTGTTCTATGGTGGCTCTATGTTCAACCTATTGGGAAAAATACCAAACTGTTTCGCATGGCAGCTATGACATCACAAATATGAGAGTTCCAATTTCTGTACACCTTCACCAATTCGTGTTATTTTCTGTACTTTTTTGTTTTCTTTTTAAACCTAGAGGGTATTAGGTGGTATCTCATTGCCATTGTGGCTTACATTTCCTTAATGATTAGTGATATTCAGTATCCTTCCATGTTCTTATTAGAAATTTGTATACCTGCTTTGGACAACTATCCAAATCCTTTGCACATTTTTAAATTGGATTGTTTATCTTTTTATTGTTGAGTTCTTTTTATATTCTGGATACCAAGCTCATCAAATATATGACTTGGAGATATTTTCTGTGGGTTTATTCAGAGCACAAAATATATTAATTTTGATGAAGTCCAATGTATCAGCTTTTCCTTTGTTGTTCATGCTTTTGGTGTCATATCTGAGAATTCATTGCTTATTGTATGACCACAAAGATTTACACTTTTATTCCCTCATTAGAGCTTTATAGTTGTTATACACTGCATGCTTGTCTTTTTCCAACATTCATATGTGGAGACCATGCCACCCCAGTGAAAGGCATAAGGAAGTGAGGTTTTGGAAAGTAATTAGGATTCAATGAGGTAGTGAGGCATGTGGCGCCCTCATGGCAGGAATCATGCAAGTCGAGCTGTGAGAAAGCTGCTTCCTTCCGTTGCCCTCCATCCTATGAAGACAAATGAAGTCTGCAGTCTGCACCCATAAGAGAGTCCTCGCCAGCTCTCAGCCATACCGGTGCCCTAGTATCAGATTCCAGTCTTACAGACTTCCAGAACTGTGAGAAATAGATGGCTGTTGTTTTTAAGTCACCCAGTCTGTGTTAAGTTGTTGCCTTAATTAAGAAATTGGGTCTAAGAAATGGGGGTGCAGCTCTAACAATGACGTAAAGATGTGGAAGCGCTTTTTAACTTTGACGTGCTTGCTACGTTAGCTGTGTTGCTGTGAATGGACTTTTGAGGGCAAGTCTAGTGAGGGCTCAAAAAGAAAAGGGGAGTGGGGACCAGAGCAGGTGGATCTACTGAGGGCAGCAGCGGGCGAGGCAGGAGAGGTCTGCTGCGCCATGTGGGAAGTTCCCTGGCCGGGGATTGAACTTGTGCTGCAGTGGCTGCTGACAGCTTCATAGTGCTGCGCTTAACCCATTGCTCCACCAGGGAGGCCCCAAGCCCGTTTACTGTTCAGATTGCTGGCCATTGACCTGAGAGAATGGTGGGCTTAGCACCCTGAGGAGACGGTTGTCCCATAGTCGTTGGTCTGAGACAATGCAGAGACAGTTCTGTCATGTCATCTCGAGCTGGCTTTTTTTTTTTTTTAGCAAGTTACACAAAGACAGTCACAAGCAAACAGCCCATCAAAACACCCCATCAGAGTTGATGTTCCTGGGGTTCGGCACGTCCAGTCCCCAGAACTTGTCATCAGCCTCCCACTCACCTTGACCCTTTACATCCATGGCGTCAGTGCCCAGCACTCACTCGGGCATCACTGGGGCAGGAATCTCGCTTCAAAGCAAGAGATGTAGTTTAGTGGACAGAGATCATTAGTGGCATAGTGAGTGTGTGCAGCCTGTGCTAGGTGAGTGTGAGCATATTATTCCTCTACCAGGTGTGGCGCCCTTCCCTTCCTCCCTAGCCCCTATCATTTTGACAGGGTTTTCCTTTATTTTCAGAATTTCCAAGATGCTAACAACTCATCTTGCTTCAGTAATTCCCTTTCTTTTCCTTTGCTCTCCAATGTGCCATGTGTGATTTCTATATTTGTGCTGTCCAGTTCTGTGGATTCCCTAAGAACACAGCTGTTTACATAGCATTACATTGTATTAGGTCTGGTAAGTAATCTAAAGATTTAAATATATATTTAAATGCATAAAGATTTAAAGATATATATAGGGGGACATACATAGGTTAATTTAAACACACCATTATATAAGGGATTTGAGCATCTGTGGATTTTGCTACATAAAATCATTCTTATGAGCATACTGCCGGGTGACTAAATTCTAAATTGTGTGTGTGTGTGTGTGTGTGTGTGTGTGTGTGTGTGTGTGTGTAGCTGATGTGTGAACATCTGAACATATACTGGTGCTCCTGTCTGCTTTTCTGCATCTTTATCTCTGAAAGTCTGTGTGTATGTGTAAAAACAGAAAATGTTCACTTGTTTTCTTCATTTAAAAAGCGCTACCATGCAAGTGTGTGTGTATCCACAGATAACTTTTATGTTTGTGTATATGTATCTCCTACTGAAAGATAGATCTCCTACCTTCGTATTATCTATGGGATATAAATGTATAATATATAGTTCATGCCTTCTGAGAACTCTTTATTACAGTAGTATGTGTTTCTATACACTATTATGGTTATTCTGCATTCTCTCCAATGATATATCTATTATGCTAACTAAACATGCAGATAAAATGGCGAGCAATTAATTGAGCCCATCTATTGCTCAGGTGACCAAAAAGGTATCAACTGGATATTATGTCTTTATGTATACACCTTATTGATAATTAGTCTGTATTATGGACTTTAGCAAGGGGTGAGAATGAGATTTTTTTCTCTCTAAGGAAATAAAGAGTAGAATACTATATGTGTAAAATAAAGTCCTCTGAAAGTTTCTGAATTAAAGGATCAAAGCATTATTTCCAGGACTTAGCGGGCAAATTAATATGTGTATTACTTAAATGCCGCTATGGTAGAACGAGTACAATGATCTTTGCTTTATGAGACTGGCTTATCTTGAATTTGACTTCTAATATCAGCAGAAGGAAGGAATTCCCAGAGCTAGACCCTTTCTTAGGTTTCCTTTCCTACCTATTCACGTATGTTCCAGAATCTCTGTTACAGTAAAGATCTCAATGATTGGACCCAAATTTCAATCAATATAGGAGACTGAGCTGTTGTAGAAATGCCCCCCACCATACCCCTAGAAGAACACAGATATGCAGAATTATTCTATTATGGAATAGTCAGCAGGACTTGAAAGAAAACTGTCTGGGCCCCTGGAAGAAAGGAAAAACAAGGGGGGGCGGGGTGTGTGGGGAAGTGTATGGGGCTGCCGTGGAGACTGTCGCTGCTGATGTGGGGGCCTGAAACTGAGCACTTTGTCTCGAGCCTTGATAGGGAATATACAACCTAGAAAACCTTGGCATCTGGCCTCTGGGGCCAGAAGGAAAACAAACAGCTGACTGCAGTGATCAGTGAGGGGGGAGGGGAAGGGATACTTTATCAGGAGGCAAAATCACAACCTTTCCCCTATACAGACAGTGGGATATAACTACTGCCCCCAAAGTGTGAGTACTCCTGCACCACAGATTATTGAAGTGCAAAGAGGCAAATGTAAAACTACCTCATGAGGTTGTCTCCATAGCTAGAGCTGGGGAGATGCCACAAACCCCCATTGGAGAACTCAGAATAAAAAAAAGAGCTATAATGCATATGACAGAAAAAGTTGCCACTAGATTCAGGTGATACAAACCCACAGGAAAAGTCTTATTACAGAGCACATACATTTGTACTATCTGAAAGAGAATGAAACGAGTCTTTTCAATGCACAGAAGTAATTTTTTCATTTATAACCTCTGTCAATGCTCGTGTCTACATCAGGTGCCACAGAAGTATGTCTTTTTAAACAAAATATTTTAACCCGGGACATAAGACACTGCAAATTTAGTTGAAAGAAAACAAGTTATATATATGAAAGGCATTAAAAACTTTTTTACCTTATCTAATTATTCACAACATCTGTACAAATATGTGTATGAATGAATGTTTATATACAATGTCATTCTATATAATTATTTATGCATTAATACAGTGCGCATACATTTTAATTATTTACATATACATATATTATCTATGTGTATAAACAATTTTAATTATGCATGCATATAGATATATGCCTATAGATATAAACATATGAATATATATACATGTAGATGTATCTCTACCTTTATGAACATCTATATGAATCTTCCTAGCTGAGTGTTAGACATGGAGAAAGACAGGAGGGAGATGGAGATGACATGACAAAGATGGGAGAATGGGAATGGAGAAGACCAGTGGGAAAGGGGGCAGTGGAAACCGTAAAATATTTTATTTACTCTAATTAAAACAAGACCAATACAGAGCC
This sequence comes from Scalopus aquaticus, assembly GCA_004024925.1. Lineage (NCBI taxonomy): Eukaryota > Metazoa > Chordata > Mammalia > Eulipotyphla > Talpidae > Scalopus > Scalopus aquaticus. Next base: position 110,308 of record PVIJ01000514.1, on the reverse strand, counting down.
TCCCTTGTGGCCTAGGGGTTAAGTCTCAATGCTATCACCATTATGGCCTGAGTTTCATCCCCGGCCAGGGAGCTGACCCACATGGCACAGCAGACCTCTCCTGTCTCCCCTACTGCTCCCCTCAGCAGTGATTTCAATCATTCTGCCTATTCTGCTCCCCGCTCTGTCTCCGGTGACTCCTCTCACCCTCTGTACCTCTGATCTGAACCCCAATTCTTCTACACCAAAAACAAAAAGACCAAAACAGTTTTAGTTAATTTTGAAGGTATACAGGAATATTCAGCTATTCCAATCAAATGGAAAATAAGAAACAATTATCCTTCAATAACAGTCATCAACATATATGCATCACAATGGAATACTATTCAGCATGGAAAGAAGATAAACACATGCAATTTGCAGCGACATGGATGGAATTAGAGGGGATCATACTCAGTGAAATAAGCCAGAAAGAAAGAGAAAAATATCGAATGGTTTCACTTATAACAGGACTATAGGGAGGCCGGGTGGGAGAGAGACAATCAGTGGGGGGGGAGGGGGAGAGGAAG
>PVIJ01000514.1:14127-109660 GCA_004024925.1 Scalopus aquaticus | reverse complement strand
GCAAAATGTAAAAGACATAAATAACAATAAAAATATATATTAAAAAAATAATAATAAATAAAACTAAAAAAAAAACATATATGCATCAAATGAAGAAGCATCAAAATATATGAGACTATTATCAAACTCGAAAATATGCTAGTAACAACACACTCTTCGAGAACTTCAACACCCCAGTCTCATCAATGAACAGATCAGTCAGGCAAAAAACAACAACAACAAAGAAACAATAGCCTTAAATGCGGTATTAAAGGATGTGGCTTAAATGGACATTTATAGGGCATTGCAACTCCCAAAAGCTGTGTACACATTCTTCTCACGAGCACATGAACCATTCTCCAGGATAGACCACATGTTATTTCACAAAACAACTGTCAATAAATCCATGAAGATTGAAATCATATCAATTATCTTCTCTGATCACAGTGGTATCGACTTAGAAGTCAACCACAAAAAGAAAGCCGGAAACAACTCTAGTATGTGGAGATTCAACAACATACTGCTTCATGATTGTTGGATTAGTAAGGAAATCAAAGAAGAAATTTAAAAATCCCTGGAAACAAAAGAAATGAAGACATGACCTACCAGAACCTATGGGATACAGCAAAGCAGTACTAAGAGGGAAGTATATAGCAGTGCAGGCCAGTGTCCAGGAACCAGAAAGAGCTCAAATAACACTGGTCAACAAATTTTTTACAAAAGTTATGTTACTGAAATAAAATTAGTCATTTCCTATCAATTTGTATGTGCTCAACACGAATATGACAGTCAAATTCTAATTTTGACTCTAATTTTTTTTTGTAATCTGCAATAAATGGATGTTTACATCACGAAATGCATGCAATAGTAATAGGCCTATGGTTAATACCTGTAAAAAATCAAGTCATAGACTACTTCTTAGATTTCTTTGCTTGTCTCTTGTACCGCTGTTCAGGAATAGAATAGGTGGAAGACGGTTTCCATTGTGCAAAAGCACAGCCTTAAGACTCAGTTTTGAAGAGTCTAGAAATAGTCTCCATTCTTGTGGGTCATGAGTGATTTCTAAGGCATTCATGAGGCCCTCAATATCGGAACAGAATACCAGAGTACTTTCCTTTCTGAAGAAAGGCTCCAACTGCTGGTGGCGCTTTCAATATAAAGTAATTGCGACATCTTCTTCTGGAAGAGTCCATTGTTGGAGTCTTGATCCTAGCAATTCTGCCTTGTTCTTAGATAAGTCCAAATCACGAATCAGGTCATTGAGTTCTTCCTGTGTTAGTCTGTGTGGGGTTGATGATGCATCACAGTGAAAATCTGCATCACTGTATGCTGATGGAACAGGAGGAGACCAGGTCGACTCACCCTTGTCCTTATCAGATGAATCAAGAGAATATTCTGCTGGAGGTTCTGGAACAGGAAGTCCCTCACCATGTGGAACTGGTCTCAATGCAGACGGAATGTTTGGGTAGACTATTCTTGACTTCTTTTGCTTTGTTATTCCACTGGAAAGAGCAACAGGCAGAAGGAACAGTCTTTTCTGTGGTTGCTTGGCTCTCTCCACACCATGGGGACTGCAAATGGCATGGCTGGTCTTTTGGCATTGAACCACTGTGAAAGCTGTGTTGTCCAAGGAGCACAGCATAGATGCAGGCCCAAGGCTTGTCTTGGTCACCAGCCTTGCATCTGAAGGAAAGATGAGAAGCCTTCTTCACTTGAGAAGTGATCCTTTTCTTCCAGTTGGCAAATGTCACTTCCCCACAAATAGAGCAGAAATTGTCCACGCTGTTAACACACTTTTGAGGCATTACTGTTCTGCATTGTGCCTAAATGGATCAAATAATGACAGTTCTATGGAACAGTAGCTTCAACTGTCTTGCACAAAGTCTGAAATATTTTCAATGCTCAACCTTTCTGATAAGGCTTTCTAGAGTGCACTGCTGATGTCTGCTTACTTCAGCAGCAGCCTGGTAGTCGTATTGTATTGCATCAGAAAATGATGCAGTCCACTCTGGATGATGTGTGCATGATGGTATTATGCAATGCGATGCAATATTATATCATTCTAGGCAGATTTAGGATGTTGTTGCAGTCCTACTGGATCAATTTACGTGGTGAAACATAAAATGAATTCTATGAAATATCTTCAAAACAAGAGCTAATAAAAATTTTTCAGAGTTATATTCATGTTTAGCACACCAAGATACTACAGATTAGGGCCTTTTTAAGTCAGTAACAATCTCACTGTTGACCAGTGTAATCTAAAATTACATCTTAAGTAAGCAGAAAACGAAGAACAATTAAAAGCCCGTAGAAGGAAGGAAATCATAAAAATTAGGGCAGAAATGAAATAAATAGAAATAAAAAAAGACAGCCCATAAGACCAATGTAACCAAAAGCTGGTTCCTTGAAAAAAAATAAAATGGACAGATCTCTAGCCAGACTCACAGAGAGAAAGAGGGGTAAAGCTTTATTAAATAGAGCCAGAGATGAAAGAGAAGTAACAACAGACATCTCAGAAGTACTGTGGGTCACGAGAGACTGCTACAGACTACTGTATGCCGTTGAACTGAGAAAGAGAAATTTCATCAGCAACACATTCCACCATCCCCTCTCTACTCTTTGTCATAAACTGAGTTTCTCATTCTCATTCTCGGAGAACTGTGATGGCTCTGGAGTAATGCCGTAGTCAGTGATGACTTCCGTTGACGTGTGTGCCCATTGTGCGTTTGAAAGCAGTGGCTCATTGCTCCAAGTGCGTGTTTCCAAGGAAGACATCCAGATGTGCATGTATCGGCAAAGGAATGTGGTAATGGATTTTACACTTAAGGTTGTTTTTCGACTTAGGATTTGGAAGCCGTTCCACAGGCACTAATAAAGGCAACTCAGCCACAACATTGTGCAACTCCCTGGGTGTGTATTTCCACAGAATTGGAAGCAAATGGTGAAGGATGGAGAACCATGTGTGCAACTACTGTGTACCCCCAGTCCAGGATTGGGTGGAGAAGCAGGTATTTGAATGGAGAAAGCCCAGCCTGCCTAAGAGTAAATGTTGAAATAACTCCCACTCCATCTCAGTCAGGGGAAATGCTGTATTTAATGGTCCTATGTAGTTTAACTGTCTAGGCAGATACAAGAAGAATGGATAGCAGGCAGCAGAGATACTGTCAGAGATCTAACTTTGAAGTTCTTTCTGTAAAATGGAAGACTATATCAAAAATGGATACAGGCAAATACACACATGTGGACCTGCTACATTAAGTGTAGAGCAAATATTTTGATAGTTGACCTCCAGATTCTATAGAAGACCTTTGTCTGCCAAATGCCAAACACTGTGGATGATATATATATATATCACTCCACATTCTAGAAGAAAGATGCTGGAAGTTTGTCAAAACAACAGATCATAGAGTTCAAACTAGTGGCCCCTCTGGAGACAAAGCCATTTTACAGGTGAGGAAAGTAAGACCTAAAAGTGAAGTGACCTGGTTAAGAAGAATGGAACAGGCTGCTTCAAGTTCTACATTTTGCCCAGCTTAACTCTGTGCTCGACCAGGTTGTTATCTTCTAGGTTAACATTTAGGAAACTAGCAGCAAATGAAAGTTGTTTTTCTAGATTCAAGAGATTGAGGACATGGAACTTCTTCCAAATCTCACAGCCCACAGAGCTCACACTGTAACATATTTTCATGTCCTCTCTGTGCCTGACACTTAATCATTGGTGGTTTCTATTTGTAGAAATTGAGGTAAATTGAGGTAAATCTATTTTCTCAATGTTACATATAATGTACAACATTTTACTAAATGTCTAATATTTTTAAAGAATCTATATAGGTCATTATTTGGGATAGCCCCAATAAAATGTAAGAACAAATTTCAGATGACACAGAAATATAGTATGATAACATATGTGTGTATACGTATCTGTCTGTCTATCTATCTATCTATAATAAAACAAAGGAGAAAGAAAATGCTTTGAGGTAAAGTAATTGTATTATTACAGGATTTCATAGTTTCTGGGCTCTTACCTCTGATAACTCAGTACCTATCACAGAATACTTAGTTTGTGGGCAGGGAAAAGATAGGTTTTATCTGATTTCTGTCATCTAGTAATTAAGTAATTAAGAGAACCATTCGTCTAATAGATGGAACATTTATTATGTGTCAGCCTTGCAGATTCTTTAGTTAGTACTGTTTTACTAAGAATATGCAAAACACAAGCAAACAAACTATGAAAACTCTCGCGGCAGCCAATTAATCACTCTGCTCAGCTACTCAGACACTGGGGAGCATTTGCATTGCAAAGCAAGAGGCTAGGCGTGGTGACCTGACTGTCTGTGGCTATATGTAGGAAGCACTAGTGACTTAGCCAGAGAATGACATAAGATCATTCTGTCTGCTCTGTGGTAGATGGATGAACGGGCATCGTGTGGGTGGTAGGGAGGGTGGATGTGGGAAAACTGGTTTGGAGGCAGTCACAATAATACAAATACGAGATAATCTTGCCCTGAATGGAGCAGGGTTTCTAGTCTAGTGTTTTGGCTGAATCATTCTTCTTTGTGGGAGGTCGTACTGTCTGTTGCAGTGGGGTTAGCAGTAAACCTGGCTTCCACTAGATGCCAACAACCCCTCCTGCAACTTGTAACAGTCAGAACTGTTCCCAGACATTGCCAAATGGCTCCCAGAAGGGGACAGTATTGCCCCCAGTGGCAACCACTGAATGAGAATGGTGGCAGCAGGATCAAGAAGTGAAAGGATTCTAGCAAGATCTCCTGATGAATTCTCTGTGGGAGTAAGGAGTGTATGGGGGTTAAATTTAAGATAACTCCAGATTTGATCCTGGCAGGCTGAATGAATGGACAGAGAATGGGGCCGCTGGTCTATGGGGAGCTTTTCCTGAGTTGTACTGAAATGACCTCCCCACGCCCCTCAGCAGACCTTGAGTTTCTTGAGCTGCAGGGTCCAATGTTTATGCTTCTCTCCATTCCCAAAATAGTAGCTGCTGACTGTCAGATATAAAGAAGTGGGAGAATTCAAGGAAGATTCTTTGATTTCTGAGTTGAGACTTGGGTAGGTGTTGTTCACATCACCAGAGATGGAGACAATGGGAGGCAAACCTTATTTGGGATTAGGAGAGGCTGAGTTCAGTGTTACGTATCTTGGTTTGGAAGATCTTGTTTTTCATACATTGGCAATCCTCAATATGCAAATAGATGCATGTATCTGTAAAAGTGAAAGGCTTGGGCTAGGGACAGAGTCTTGAGGGTCACCAGTAATTAAGCGATAAAGCCTCTCGAGTAAATGAGATAACCCTAAGGTAGGGGGCAGAGTGAGAGAGGGTAAAGAAAATAATCCTGGGGAATACCTGCCTTGAGTGTATGCACCTATGGTGTCCTGAGGAGACCAAAAAGAGATAGAGGAAAGGAAATGCATGTTATCTATGCTCTCACACACAGTATCAAGATAATAATTATGTTAACATAACAACTACTTACTGGCGCATATCTATATATGCTCCTTATATGCATTCCCTCCTTAGCTCTTTCTTGACAACCTTCAGAGATCCCCAGGTACCGTAACTGCCTCCCTTTAACAGGTAAAGTGGGTGAAGTGCAAAGAGATTAAGTCACGCTGGTAGTAGGGGAGCTGCATTCACATGGCATGACTAAGGAGCCGTCCCCTAGCCACTGTGCTCTAGAGAAGTTAAAGGCGAGGAGCATCTCCAGGAGAAAGACGTGCTCAGGGTGGTTGGGTGCTGCTGCACCACGCCCAGCACCAAGGCAGCAGTGGCCCTCCCGGGTAATCCCTCGGGCCCACCCCCGAAGCGCTCCTCTGGTAGCCTCAATTCTGCAGTCAGACTTCTAGGGTTTTTTGTTTGTTTACTTTTTTCTGTTCCTTTGCCAATAGAATTTTCTGGTTTTCAAAGATCAAACAGATAAATCAACGCGAACATGTAATTGTGCTTATAAGCATTGAAAGATAGATGGACAACTGCTTCACTGGCCAAGTTTGGGGTACTAACTTTGCCGATGAATGAAGGTTTAGAACTTGACTTTTCTCTAAAACGTAGCTTACCGTGACCTCACGGACTGAAGTTCTTTTCCATACCTCAGAATACATTTCAGAGGTGGACTTTTGTACTGTGCACACCGGCGACAGTATGTGTCCCCTCCGCTCAAAACCAGCTGCTTCGTATGTATATTGAGCAGTGTCGACAAGGGTAAGAGCCTGCCTCTGAGAACTGGTGATGTGCCCCACTTCTAGTTTTGATGCAATTGTTTCCTTTTGACTTTTTCCTATTAGAAAAGAAAAGAAATAACTTGCCTTTGTCAGCATTAAGTTAATCCAGGCTCAGGTCATGATTCTCATCTTTGCTCCATAGCTTTTGGTGAAGTCGTGCAAAAATGTCAAAGTAATTACTTTCACTATTGTTCCCTAAAGCTGATGATTTCCCACTATGCCTGTGAAAATCATGATTCATGAGGTATTCAGACCTTAGAGGTAACCTTTGCTATGCTAGATTTCCCATCATCTCCTGAGCAGACATGTCTATCATTTTATCACAGTTTCTCCCTGTAATCATATTTAGACAAGTTAACTTCTGGCAGCTGATAAAATGTTGTATGTTTTTATATTTTTCAACAAGTGGCATTGCAGCGAATCTTACTTTAATGGTTTGATGGTTTAGATGGCTGTCAAACCGGTAGGTGAGCAATACGTTTTCCCCAGTCAGTCAAAGAAATTTATCCCAGTTGGTGGTCTGTGTTTGTAAAATTAAATCAGGATCTTTATCTATCTGTGTGTCTAGCTCCATCATTCTCACCCTTCTAATTTATCAATTTTATTAATCTTCTGTAAAGAATCAGCTTTATTTCATTGACTCTACTGTTTTTCTTGTTTATTTTTCATTGGTTGTAGTTTTTATTGTTACCGTTTCTTTTCATCTAATTACTTTGAGTTTAGTTTGTCCTTTTTTTCCATAAATTTTTCAGATTGACGTTCTGGTCTTTGATTTGAGTCCTTTTCCCCTTTTCTAATATCAGAACTTAGTATTGTAAATTTTTCCCTGACTACTGCTTTAGTGGCATCACACCAATTGAAATAAGTTGTGTTTCCATTTTCCTTCATTTGTTAATAAATTTTAATTTCAGTTTTGACTCCTGCTTTGACCCGTGGTTTATTTAGAAATATATCCTTTATTGTTTAGTACTTAGTGATTTTTTTTCCAAACATCTTTCTTTGTTGAATTCTAACTCAATTCCATTATCAGTCTGCAACATGAAAAGAATGTTAATTTTGTCTTTGTACACTTAGGTTGTTTCTATGTCTTGGCTACTGTGAATAATGCTGCATTGAACATGGGAAGAGTTAAAAAATGCATTGCTGGAATATCACTCATTACTCTTTAGCTCTACTTTAAGAAACTTACAATAGATACAAATAAAATTAAACTTCCTCATTTTACTGTATAAGATTGATTTCACTTTGCTAAATTTGCTTTACCTGGCCCATTTAATCTTAGCTTCTGCTACTTTCCAACCTACACTCTTCAATCTTGGGAACACCATCTGCTAATTCCCCGATACCTGTCATATTTACTCTTGCCTTTTCTTCTTAGCACCTGCTAGCTTCTTAATTGGAAATATTCTTTTCATCTTTGCAAAGACTATTATCTCGGGTTTCATATGTTTCCATGAACCCCTCCCCCCAATACACACCTTCCTTATCAACCCATAAACTTTCTCTAAAACATTCTTGGTATTTTACTATATCCAATGTATTACTACTTGAATACTATCCAGTATAGATTCCTTTAAACTTAGCCCATGTCATTCTTATCTCACTATATAATATTCAAGTTTATGCCTCATATGTCTTTTATATTTGCCTGAACACTAGCATGGGATTAAATAATAGTAAATGTTCAAGAAACCATGACTGCCCAGAAATCACATTTTTTTTTTCCTGACGCCCAGACAGAGTAAGTGATGTAGGCAAATTGTGAAAGTTTTCTGTCTAAAACGTGACATACTGATAGGGGAAATTTCAGAATAGGTCTCACAGAAGGAAATAGGACAGCAAGTCCGTCTTCTTTGTCCATTCATCCATTGATGAACATTTAAGTTGTTTCCGATCTTGGCTATTGTGAATAGCACTGCAGCGAATGTGTGGGTGCAGAGATCTTTTTGAATTGGTGTTTTCAGATTATTTGGATAAATATTCAAAAGTAGAATTTCTCAATCATATGGTAGTTATTTTTCTTTTTTTTTTTGAGGAAGCTCCATACTGGTTTTCACAGTGGCCACACGACTTTACCATTCCCAGCAGTAGTGTATGAAGGTTCCCTTCTCTCCTCATCCTAGCCAATAATTGTTGATTGAGTATTTGATTATAGCCATTCTAACAGGCGTGAAGTGAAATCTCATTGTGATTTTGAGTTGACTTCCCTAATAATAAGCGATGAGCATCTTTTCATCCGTTGGTCATAGTTGCGTTTCTTCTTTCATGAGTGAAATAAGTGAGATGGAGAAAGACAAATACTCTATGATTTGTTCACTTATGTGGAAGATAACCAAAGCAACTGAGCACATAAACAGATTATTTGGATAAATATTCAAAAGTAGATTCTGTGACATAATAATGATTCTGGATGGGGGAAGATGGTTAGGAGTGGGAGGAAAGAGAAAAGAGTGTTGATTGGTGGTGGGTGGAAACTAGACCTTTGGTAGTGGGAATGGTGTGGTATACACATGTTTGAGGTGTGATACTTATGCAGTGTTGTAAACCAAAGAGAAAGAAAGGGTGGGGGTAAAGGAGGAAGAGGGGGAGGTGGGAGGGAGGGAGAGAAAGACTATAAGGGCAAGCATGTACTCCATAAATAATGCTCTAAAAATATTTACTGATTATTTAGCATATCTAGTTTTCCTAATTGTAGTAGGAATGGGATATTGAGTTTCAATTTTAACAAATGAATTTGAAAACAATAACTTATGAGATAAGTAAGACATTTAAAATTTTCAGCATTGTCTAGTACCTAGGAGGTATACTATGAATGACAGATTTGTCTCTGTTTTGTGACATAAATAAAAAAGGAAACATTAAAATGGGGTGTTTTTTCCAGAGCTCCATTATTTTCTGATTTTTATCTTTTATGAAACAATTAAGAGTTTCTTTGGTTTCTGATATTTAGTCTATTTGATGGTCCTGCTCCTTTAAGATCCCAAAGTCCTTTTATGATAGTCAGACACTTCATCTTTACTATATTGACCCGAACTTATACTAAAATTGTGTTCATTGTAACTTTTGGCACACTGAAATGTTTTGGAGATAAAGAATATCTTTATTGCTTTTCACTGAGTTTTTCTACAAAGTTTTCTCACTTATGGTAATCCTTTTAGGTTGCATGGAAAAGATTTACAGTGCATTGTTTGAACAGAATAAATATAAAAGCCTTGTCATTTGCAAGTCAAGTTAATCCATATGAAACTGACATCTTGGTACAACTCATAAAAATATCTGTTGCTGTGTGTGTGTGTGTGTGTGTGTGTGTGTGTGTGTGTGTGTCGACAGATAGGTAGATATAGATCTATAAAATTTTACAGGTGAAGTTCTGGACACATTTTATAAATTACCCTGAGAATTTGAAACAAAAATATCATAAAATAGTTTCCATGGTTTACATTAAAATAAATGCTCTTGACCAATGTGTAAAGGCTCTTTTCAAACTTACTTCATTTAATAACCTTCTGGACCTCAGCAGCTGTGTGAAAATATTGGAAGACCTATTAAGGATTGGAAAACTTGATTTTCCCCAAAATACTGGTACATCAAAATATAACCAAATCCTACTCTATGAATCTGATGCAAAGTAATATTTGTTGCTGGCATTGATTTTACATGTGCTAAAATTCTCTAACCCAAAAATACCATCAAAAGTGCCTCGTTGACACTCTAAATTTGCTTCATCCTACTGTTACTAAGAATTAGAAGCAACACAAGAAAATGCTGACAAGTTGTTTTTTTTTTTTTTGCATATTTGGCTCTCGTCATTTCAAGTAAAATCTGCTGAAAAACCTTCCAAAGCTAAGTGTTAGCTATAAGCTTTAAATGTGTGAGAGATGTGTGAGAAAAAAAATTGTATTTAATAGGAAAAAATACATTGGATGTAGTCCTACGTCTAAACTACATATCACCATGAAAATTTCTCAAAATTACAAGGGAGGTATTTATATTGATTTAATTTTAATCAAGTTTAATTGTAGGAAGTAGGAGACTTGTCAGGGAACTCTATTCCAGTCTAGGTTTTCTGGATATTCTCCTCATTTCCATTTACTCCTCGTAATTTGCTCATGTCTCCAAACTTAAAATATATATTTTAAAAAAACCCAGATAAACAGTGATCCTGAAGAAGTTAGTCCTTTAATACCATACTGATGTACAATATTTTATGTTTCTAGATAACTGCTTAAATATCTTGTTTATTGAAATACAGTTTTCAATATGATCTACATAAAGATGACCACAGGTCAATTTTGCTTTGTCTGTGTGGACTGAAATCAGCCTCTTCTTTCCTGAGTCAGGCCTGGCCAGGTGTGTAGCAACTCAGGAAGCTTCAGTCACTGTCTGTTGGTACTTGTTTGACTTACTGACTTTTACCGTATTTATCCAGTCAGAAATTTTTATCTTAGCAGATAATAATCAATGTAATTAGCCTCCAGAACTACTTAAATTATGTCTGTACCTGAAGGTAACAATTTATTATGCTTCAAGAAATAATAAGAAACTTTTGGTTAATTGGGCTAATACAAGTCATCAAGTGTTTTCTCTCCCTGCCCGCCCCCCCCAATACAAAAGCTCTTTAAGTAGGTCATATTCAGGTAATGAAGAGCCTCTCTGTGGAAATACTATTGCTCTATTAGAGATTCTTTTATAATATATATTATTTGTTTTAAAACATTCTGTATTTTTAAAAGAGAAAACAGTAGTAGCTCTTAGAAGGAGTCAAATCTACATGATAATTGATGATTCCTAGAAAGCAAAGGAGTTGATACACAATAGCATGAAGGAAATATATACATCAGACTTAAAAGAGTTAGTGGGAATGAAACATGAAATTAGGACGTTTCTTTCTGGAGGATAGAAACAGTTGCAAGAAAAAAAAAAAAACGCTGCCATCAATGTAACAATGAAAGCAGACAAGATGAACTACAAAATAGAGGTCTTTAACCAATTTTGGGAGCTAAGACCCTCTCTTAGGCACAGGTATATTTGGCTTCCCTAAATTTGGGGAAGGATAATAAAACTAAAATAAAACTTTCATTTTAGATCAACTCAAACCTCCAAATTAGGGTATTTCTAAACAGTAAAGGAGGGGTGCTCTATAATTTCCTTAAGCATCATTTATTTCAAATTCCACTATTCTTTAACACAAGTCTACATCCAAATAAAATTTTCCAGAAAAAGATGTCTGAGACATGTGAAGAAGTAAGAAGTATGAAAAGGTCACAAAATTTTTCTTGTATAAATATATATTTTTATTGTTATTTATATCTTTTACATTTTGTATTCCCCTTGGGTAACCTACCACCAATTCACCCGTGATTTGAAATAAAACAAAGGCATGACTCTGATATTAGAACTATCAGTCAGAAATTTTAAAATAAATATCAACTGGGCCTACCTGGTGGTACAAGAGGTCAAGTCTCAGCACTATGAATCTATTGACAGCCACTGCAGGATGAGTTCGAACCCCAGCCAGGGAGCTTCCCACATGGCGCAGCAGACCTCTCCTGTCTGCCTGCTGCTCCCCTCAGCAGTGTATTTCAGTAGATCTGCCTGTTTTGCTCCCCACTCTGTCTCTGGGGAATCCTCTCACCCCCTGTAACTCTGGCCTACACCCCAGTTCTTCTGTGGAATAAATAAATAAATCTTAAAAAAATAAGTATCAGTTATGTTAAAGAATCTTCTCGAAGAAGTAGATAATTATTTAAAGGGACTTAGCAAAAACCTAGATAACACAGAGGAAATAATCAATGAAACTAAAGACAAGTGAACACAGTAAAATGTCAGATAACATTCAGTATTCATTGCAAATACAAACATTTCAACAAACTATAGATAGAAGGGAAATTCCTCAACCTAATAAAGAACGTTCACAAAAAATTACAGTTTACATCTTATTTAATGGTGAAAGACTGAATACTTTTTCTCCAGAATAAGGAATAAGGCAAAGATCTTACCTGTTCAGCATTTTACTGGAGATCCTAGATAAGTGAGTAACAGAAGAATCCAAATTGAAAAGAGAGAAGTAAAACTAATTTTTGTCGTCATCAAATAAGTAGAAAACTGTATGGATTATCAACCAAATAAATGAACAAAATGAAAGTAATTGATAGGAGAGTTTCAGCACATGATCAATATATAAATTGCAATTGTATTTGTGTGTATCTGTACCAGCCACAGATTGAAAATAAAAGTTCCACTTACCATATCAAAATCTATGGAATACTTAATGTATGCAGAAAACTACTTAAGAATTCTGAGATAAATTGAGGACCTGAATTAATGGATAATGTATAGGAGGTTCATCACATCATAATTTGATGCTATTCATTCATGTTCATAAATCATTGAGAGAATTTAAGGACCAGGGAGATATACAAAAGGTAATGTAGACATGCTCCCTATTTTGTAGAACATTGCGTCCCTGGGGTAAACTTGGTGACGATGTAATTTTATCTCTTGCTGCATCAGATTTGGCATTATTTTATTAATGATGCATGTTGGCATTAATGTAGGAAAATCCATCAGTGGTGTTTCAGATCCGTCTGCACACAGATTTTACAAAATAGTATCTCTTTCTATGAATATGAGATAATGTATTTGAACCCATATTTGGGGATACTTTTTGTCAACTCCACATTATCTCATATTCATTTCAGTATCAAATCATGCTGTGCTGAACCTCCCATATTTATTTTTTTTGTTAATACCACTTTAATTCTTCCATGAACTTCAATGAGTACAAGTAGTTTTCCAGATCAAGTGAATATGTTTTTTTTTTAAGATTTATTTTTATTTCTGCATATAAGCTGGGGTGCAGGCCAGTGGCATGGGGCAGTGAGAAGGCTCACCAGAGACAGAGTGGGGAGCAGAACACATAGATCAACCGAAATGCACTGCTGAAGGGAGCAGCGGGCGAGGCAGGAGAGGTCTGCTGCATCATGGGGAAATCTCCTGACCGGGCATCGAACTCACAGCGTAGCCACCGACAGTTCCACAGCGCTGCGCTTAACCGGTTGCACCACCAGGGAGGCCCTGAATATGGGTTTTTAAGTCTTTTGATACATATTTTAATAAAAATCTGGTCTATTGGGTACTATATGTCCACATGTGAAATGCTTTCTTTGCCCAAATAAATTAGTAAATCTTCAAACAAAATTAATACCATTAAAAGGTATAATCATACTCAAAAAGCAAACTAGAATTTCTCTGCAACGGAAGTCAGATACATCATGGCAAGCAGGTGAGGCAAGGAAGCTTGTGAGAGTTGGGAAAGAGAACAAAACCAGAAAGCCACACCCCAAGAGGTAGCAAAGGTTAACAGTGCAGAGAACATGTTCTGGGACTAATGCTTAAACCCAAATTGTAGGCAGAAGTCAGCCACCCATGAAAGCACGGCAAGAGAAAGCTGCAGACACATCAGGCTGGGCTGTATCCGGGGCTGCTCCAACGAGGAAGCGGCGGTGGGCCGCTACCCCAGCTGCGCAGCGCGGGCTTAGCGCCTGCATCTGAACTAGGAAATCAAAGTATAGCAGCGTTTCCTTTGTGCTGCTGTTCTCAGGGATCAGGTGGAGGAAATATCAAATCCATTTGCCAGGGAGATTTGAACACATGAAAAGCAGAAAAAGAAAAGCCCTATTCAATATAAAATGGCAAACCAATTTATAAATACACAGGGGAAATTGACATTAATGCCAGGCAAGCAGGAAAAAATTAGGAGATGCATTCACTTCAGAAAAAAATGGAACTTATAAATAAATCAAATATGGTTTTTAACTTCAATGTGAGTAGAATGTTTAAGGAGATAAAGGGATTTCATGCTTAAATAGAAGACGCTTTGGGGGTGAAAAAAGACTGAAATAGGAAGAGGTGGAGATAAAAAAATAGAAATTCTGGGAATTGAATGTATTTTCATCAAAAACTTTGAAAATCAACATATAAGATAAGACAGCAGTAGGGGTAAAGTGAGAAGAAAATACTGAGGTTTTCCTAATTTTTCAAAATTTTAGTGCAGTTTTAGATTTATATAAAATTAAAACCTTAGTACAGAATTGCGATGCCCAGTTTCCACTATTTTTAGCACTTAGTTTTTTGTTTTGTTTTGGTGGTACTTTTGTTACTAGAAATGAACTAATGTTGACACATTATTGTTACCTAAAGTCCATTATTTACTCAGATGTCCTTAGTTGTCCTTTTTCTATTGGAGGATCCCATCCAGGACATTCCATGTTAAATTTAGTCATTATCAGTCGGCTTGTCCTGGCTGGGAAGGTGGTACCATGTAATTCAGCCCTGAGCTTGAACATTTTCTGTAAAGGAGAGCAAGACTTTTTATTTGGGCTCTTTGGAGGGCTGCAATTTGGGAAACACCATTCAGAAAGGCCATGTGTGAGCTCCATTGCCGGGAAAGGAATACAGAGCATACATAGGCAGAGCTGCCCCCTACCGACAAAGTAATGAAATTTCTTTAAAAGGGGAAGGAAAAAAGCCAGGAGCAGGACGCCTGCAGGTCAGTTCAGAGACAGATTGTCCCCTGTGCGGCCAACATCCCGCAGCCTTTGTTGCTGTCTGTGAGCGACTGGTGTCATCTCTCCAAACCCCACAAATTCCAGGTGTCTGATGACTGCTTACTGAGGGTGGTATTTGTGGCTGTAAATCCAGTGTATCAGACAAGGAGACGGTTAGAAATTCTAGTCTCCTAATGGACTCCGACGCCATTTTGTATGTTCCCCTTTTCAATTTTAATCCCATGATTTCTTAGTCATTCTCACAAAGGTTTCTCAGATTTTCCTTGCTTTGGATGCTTTTCCCTAAGAGTTTTGAGGCTTTCAGGTCCTATATTTTGGAAAATGTTCTTCAATTGGGCTTTGTGTGATATTTTTCACAAGTTTAGAATGAAATTGTTTTCCTTGGGGGAGGAAGACCGCAGAGGCAAAGTACCAACTGCATCATAGATAGCAAGAGTAGGTACTGTTCACGTGAATTATGTTATCAACGCTGTTGATAGTGACTGACTGTGAACTAATGGTTGAGGAAACACTTTCCAGGCTCCATCAGCGTGATGGAGGAGTATCTAAATAAAACAATTGTAATCCTTCTCTAGGGAGATTTGTCTCTTCTCCCTCATTTATGTATCTGTTCAATAGCTTAGGCATAGCGGTATGAACTCAGAGATACTTATTTCGTACTTTGAGTTACAATCTGATGTACTTTGTCATTGTTCAAATTTTCTACCCCTGGGACACTGGGTGCTCTTTCAGTTGACGCTTTTCTACATATGTCTATCAATGAATATTAGGGGTTTTTGTTTGCTTTTTTTTTTTCAGCACTTGCTTACTTCTTGGTATTCTTAGATGATTCAGTATTATATTGTACATTTCCTGACCCATTACCAAGTACTTTTCCACAGAAAGAACTGGAGTCTTAGGGATTTTTCACCTATAATCCCGCTGTTGCTCGGGTTGTAACTTGTGCATGTGGGGAGAAGCCATTTTATAATCGGATATTTAGGTCTCAATGTTAGAGTGTCGTTTGTCTCTGTTCTGTGACTTTCTTGTGTGTTTCCTCATTGCAATAACATTCCCCCCCTTAGGCAAGACAGCAGGGTTAGTGGGGGTTGAAATGTGAAAATGGTCTTGGTTGGGGGAGGGGTACATGGGGTTAAAACCTCTTAGTTTTTCTCAGAAGAGATCCTTTCTTATGGAGAGCATTTCCGGCCAATGACACCTGATCATTCCCTCCCATCTCCCCAAACCTCCCCATCCCATTCAGGGCTATGAAAGGACCTTTTCTCAGATCTTCTGTCAGTTGCTAGTGAGATTATTCTAAGTAAACCCATGAAAATGTAGGGGTTTTCCCATAACCCACGGGAATTTCTCATTCATACAATAGTGCATATTCAACCTCCAAATATTCATAAAAAGTGCCACCGAAGTGTTCTTAACAGGGTATGACCTCATCAGATTCTGCTTTGGGCAATCAGAGCTCAGCTGTCACTCTCTGGGTTCACATTTCTCTCTGGATTACACAGTGATGCTTTGTTCTGAAGTTTCAAATAGGCCTCAGTAGTCATTGATTTTCAGTTTGTTTGGATTTTATACACATACAAGTGATATTTTCCAATCTCTTTGCATGTAAGAGCTGAAACTGTAAGTCCTATCATATATATTCAGGGTCATATAACGATACTGAGTTGTTTCATATGAATGAAAAATTCAGGAAAATTTAGAACATCCTCTGAGACTTATCTAACTAAAATCTACACACTATAGATTCTGTGAAAATAAACAAGACATGTTTAAAATATGCAAAGATAAGACTTTGGAAACATCCAAAACCCTTTATGGTGTCTTAGATATAATCTTGCTGAGAACTAAAATGTGCTTTTATTTTAGTTAGTGGAAACCTAATCAAAATGCACAGTACAGTTGTGAGTGATGATGTGAAGATGATATCCATAACAAAAACAATAATGCATTTCTGATTGCCTATATGTCAGGCATTGAATGTTTAGCTTAAATTGGGGATGATAGATCCCTTTATACAATTCTGTCTTCCTCTCTAAATATATTTATATTATTCAAGACTACTTTTTTGTTTCATAGGAAATGTCGAAAGTTAACATTACAAAGATCTACACGGCACAGGCACTTACATATTTTGCTTATGGGGTTTCACCATTGATCTTATTTTTTATAAAGATAAATATACGGGCAGTTATAGGACCTTTTGATGAACGTATGTGGCATCTCCTCTGTAGATTTCCAAAATTCATGGGGATGATTTTGCAGGGATGCTGCCTACCTTGCATCACTACCCTAAGAAAGATGAGCCAGTTAACATGGGGTTTCAAATGAGTAAGCAAAGTCATTTATAACTAAGTGACTACTTCTGAAATCAAGCCAGTTGAACAAAATCGTCCCAAAATGCTAAAGGCTTTAGTGCTCAAATTGACTTCCTAGTCAGGTTGACTTGTGACTAGTCCTTCACAAAGTAAATGGGATGAAAGCTCTAATGAGTGGTGTCATTTTTCAACTGTGTTGATTCCAGGGAAGTTAATTTGCTTTCTCCACACTGCAGAATCAGAACAAGTGAAAGCTGTAATGACCACTTTAAAGAAAATGCTCATGTTTTAAATTGTATATAGAAAAATAGTTTTTCTGAAAAGTCTTGGCTCTTAGATCATTCTGTTCATTCTTTTAGTGCAGAAAATTGTCAAAAATTTTTATTAAAATTCTCAGAAGGCAATTGTGCTAATTAAAATGTGAGATTGTAGAAAGAAAAGGAAATAAATGAGACTAAAAGCATATTTAGACTTCTAATTTCCAGCCCCATGTAAGGAGTTTGGAAGTCATCATTCCAACCTAACAAGTACAAAGGTTTAAAGACTGAAAAATTCACAGCTCTTCGGTATCTGTGAGACAGGGGAAGACGCAGGGAAGACCACTGCTCCCAAGGTTGGAGAGGCAGACAGACAAATGCAGGCAGTCCAGGCTTAATGAGGCAGACACTAATGAGCAGAAACTACCATGGGAACCAGTGCTGGGAGAGGAAAACTTGAATTATAATTGAGGAATTGCTGGAGGCTTGGTGTGGGCAAGACTTAGAGATAGATACTCCAGGGGGACACAGTTACGGGATGGGGTGAGGGTCAACACTGTGAGATTTACCTACAGGAACTCAACTAGTTTCCAACAGTGAAGATGGAGGAAAAGCTCCTGGTGTTCTGGCAGTGGGAGAAGTGGAACCCTATTGAAATGCCCCAGAGCACCCTATTCTTCTTAATAAGGCCCGCCCCTACGGAAACAAGTTGATCAGTGTCTACCTTGCTAGGATATTATTAGGACCTGTCTGACCTCGGGAAGGGAAATACCCACCTCTAGCCCATCTAAGGGGGCAGAAAAACAAAGTAATTCCTATGAAACTCACAGTCCAGAAGCATAGGTGCACTAAAGACTGAGACCAAATCATAGTACTAAAAAAGCTCCCCTCTCTGCACACCACACCACCATATTCCTAAAAACCCATTTGCAACAGTACCATTTACCTGGAACATTGTGTCTGACTATCAAGAAAAATTATAAGGCAATCCCAAATGGCAAAAACACAATTCGAAAGACATAAAGCTTCACTACCAGCTTTGGCAGGAACATTGGAATTATCAGAACAGGAAGTTAAAACAACTGTGATTAATATGCTAAGGGCTCTAATGGAAAAGTACACAGCATGCAAGAACAGATGGGTGAGTAAGCAGAGAGATGGAAATAAGAGAGAACCAGAAAATGGTAGCTTCCACAGAATTTGAGCTGAACACTTCTGGATAGTCTACATCTCTTGCTACATCTTTCATCTTGTGACCGACCACCTCTACATCTCTGCCTGCTGCAACCTCCGAACCATCTTCTCAGTCATCGGCTGCCTCCAGAACCACCTACCAGCCAGTTATGAGCTCAGCCACTCTTCACAAGAGGAAAAAAAGAGAAAGAAAGGAGACAGAAGAGAAACCACTGTAACAGAGATGAAGAACGCCTTTGACAGACTTACAGTAGAGTGGACAGGGATGAGGAATGAACCTCTGAACTAGAATATATAGCAATGAAATCTTCAAAAAATGGAAAAGCAAGGAGAATACTGAAAAAAAAAAAAAACCCAGAATATCCAAGGACTGTGGGACAACTACAAAAGTTTAACATGTGTAGTGGCAACACTGGAAGGAGAAGAGAGCAGAGAAGGAAAGAAACATTTGAAACAACAGTGACAGAGAATTTCCCAGTTACTGTCAGACACCTAACTACAGATCCAGGAAGCACAGAAAACATCAAGCAGGAAAAATACCCCCCAAACCATACCCAGGAAAATAATATTCAAACAGAGAAAATCAAAAGATAAAGAAAAAAATCCTGAAATAAGACAGAATAATAAAACACCTTACCTAGAGGAACAAAGATAAAGTTACATTCAACTTCTAAAAAACCATGAAAATAAGAGAGTAGAGTACAATGTTTCAAGTGATGAGAGAAAACCTAGAATTCCGTACACTGCAAAATTATCTTTCAAAAATTAAGGAGAAAATCGTTTGCACTCAAGTAAAATAAGTAAAACACAATTTTAAGTGATTCAGATACAACTCCAAAGCTGGAAAACCCACTTACTGATGAGAAACACCAAACCACTGCCAAAAGATGGCACTCAAGTCAAACTCCAGAAAGAAAGCTTCTCTCATTAAACCCAGCATTGGTTTCAAAATTGAGTAATTGATCTTTTCATTAAGTTAGTTGTAAACTGGACTTTAATAGAAGGACTTAACACATTGCGAGGATATTTGAATTTGGCTACAAGGATACTAACAATCTTCAAGATTAAATATCCTCACTAATAATTAGTGGAAAATCTCAATGTCACAGGTTTCTTGCATTTTATCCTTTCTGTAGCAATATGTATTATTTGGGAATGATTCAGTGGGAATGCTTCTTCAATACATAGTCAAATGTCTGCATAGATTTGATTTTAACCAGATCATGAGATATTTGAATACTTTATAGAAATCAAATGGGGATATCGGTATTTCACTCAATACTAAATGTGATTCTCTTTATTTTTTAAAAATCTAGATAAATCTCAATTAATTTAAGAATGTGTCAACTTGGGCTTTTTAAAATATATTTTATATTCTAAAACTGGGGAACTTTTCTATTTTGATCTTTGCATATTATCATTTTTATACTTTTTAGCATTTTATCCCTTTTAAACTATATGCTAAAGTTGCTTCATGTTGCTGATCTTATATTTTTCATATACACTCCTTCATTTCCAATTTTAATGATTTTTTATACATATTGGCAGACATTATAGTAATTGTATGGCATTCTGTACCCCTTGTAAACATCATATAGTTTTAGTTTTACAAATAAAATTTAATGATCACCATCAACCAATAAGCTGATATCTACCCATTAATTTGGCTTTCTTCAGAAAGGAAGCAGGGAAACATAGGAAAGACATAGGAGGCCCAAGAGATTATCAACAAATGTTGGGGTTCTCTTAATGGAATTTAGAAACAAACTTAGAGAAGTCTCCCCTTCTCAAATATGGCAAAATTTAAGCAACAATAAACACATAAATAGAAACACGTAAATATGCTTACATATTTGAGTTAAGAATGATACTGAAATAGTCCATCATTGCTCACCTTTGGAAGATGCTGGGATTGGTATATATTTAAATTTTATTTCTTTTAAATGAAATGTGATTGGGTTACTTCTTAAAATCCTTTCTGCCAGCTTTGCATTTTAATTGGTATATTTAAACTCTTTATTGTAAACCCTGGTGCATGAGGGCATAAGCCTGCCATTTTTATGTGTCAGTTTTGTTTTTTAACCTGTTTCACATTTCACCTTTTCATATGGAACATGTTATAGAATTCCATTTTGATTTGTCTGTTGATTTTTTTGTATAAAAAATTTTTAGGTGATTTTTTTAAGATTTATTTTTTATTTATACATACAAGCTGGGGTATAGGCCAGAGGCGTGGGGCGGCGAGAAGGTTCACCAGAGACAGAGTCGGGAGCAGAACAGGCAGATCTACTGAAATACACTGCTGAGGGGAGCAGCGGGTGAGGCAGGAGAGGTCTGCCGCGCCATGTGGGATTCTCCCTGGCTGGGCATCGAACTCGCGTCGCCGCTGCCGACAGCTCCACAGCGCAGCACTTAACCGCTGTGCCACCGGGGAGGCCCTAAAATTTTTAATACTTTTTTGCACTTAGAGTCTGCTGATGTGAGCATTTGATAAATATGACTGAAGTGTAGACAGCTTACTTCCATGTTGTCATCTTAATTGTCTGCATTTTTAAAGCATAATTTTCATAAATGTATTTCTCTACATATATTGAAAACTTTGCTTGACAGTGTTATAATTTTTTATTCAATCTAACCTAATTCAGAAAACTCAAGAGAAGGAATGTATATTGTATATACTCATATTATTGATATTACCACTGCTCTTTTTTCTTCATAATCCAAGATTCCTTCCATTCTCGTTGTCTTTTTTGTGTAAAGAACTTCCTTTAATCATCATTCTTTGTATCCACTATTTCTCCTCCTTCTGTGACATCAACAACATAGATGCTAGCTCTTTTGTTATTGTCTCATTAGTATCCAAGGCTCTGTTCATTAATTTCTTTTCAGTCTATTTTCTATGATGTGTTCATATTTGCAAATTCTGTTGATCTATCTTTAGCTTCACTGGTTATATTTCCCCTGTCATCACTGATGACTATTGTGACCTCCCAGTAAGTTTTTCATTTTATTGTAAATTTCTTGTTTCTAATATTCACTTGGTTCTTTTTTATATACTCTCTCTTTACTAAAATTTTCTGTTTTCACTGTTGCAAAAGAATTTGTAATTGACTGAGCATGATGGATTTAAAATGCTTGTCACTTTCTCTATGGTCTCTAGCTTCTCAGATGCCATCTTTATATGTCGTACAATGGAATATTTAGATAATTTTTGGAAATTATTTACAGAGTTTATATCAAAATCAAAATTTTGCATTTAAATAAATAAGTAAATGAAAATTCTTGTTAGATAATACCAGTATCTGATCATCTTGCTGTTGGTATCTGTCACCCATTGATGGTGTTTTCTCATTCAACTTATGATTTTCCTAGTTTATGATATGACAAGAGATTTTGTCCTGGCTGTTTTATGTATGACATTAGGAAACCCTGGATCTTACTGAAATCTTCTATTTTTAACAGGCAGGCACTCCATTTTGCCTTGGCACATGGGTCCTGTGGTTCAGATGACATTTAGTTTTTCAAGCCCTTGCGATGCTGTTCTGGTGTGCTTCATTTTTATGCTGCATGAAGGCCTCTCTGAAACCCTGTGTGGGATTCTAATCTCCACTTCAGTTCTGAGACCTTTTTACATGTTACCGCTAGTGAATTTTTATGTTTTTGTTATCGGGGTTTGTGGCGCATTTTCTTTCAATTTTAAAGACTTCCTTCTTCCTCTCTCTTTTCTGAGCTCTTCTCCCCTTTGATGTCTAGGAGATGAGCGTTATTGCCTGTGATGGCCTCCTGTGGGGGTAAGGAGTGAAAACAATGCCATCCCCCCTTGCTCAGTTTTTCTGTTATCACCAGCAGAGGGAAAACTGTTTCTGTGAGCTTCCACTGACTGGTGGGTCAAGGACCAAATTCCCTGTTCAATCTCCACAAACACCAAGGCAATATTATCCTAAAAATAAAATGCCAAAATGAGAGGCAAGGAGGTCTTTATTTGGGGTTAAAGAACTGTAGTTTGGGGGACACTGTTTTAGGTAGAAACACAAAAAGGGATAAAGGTTGGAGGGTTTGGGGGGAAGAAATGAGGAAGATAAGGCATGTGGTTAAATGAGAGAGTTGGTGTTTAACGAGCATACACAATTCTGGGCTATCTATAATTGCTTATTGGTCGTAGCCTCTGACAAAAGTCTATACTCTTCTGTCTTTGTGATTAGAGTGTACATTCTCCTGCTGGGTTCTCAAGGATTCTAGAAATGAGTGCGCTTTGACCCAGTTCAAAGGTCTTGCCCCCTTCAGACAGACACCATGACAAGACTCTGACCCTATGTTAAAATGGCTCCACTTCTGTCAGTTTTTCACATTGTGTTATGAAATCCCCTCCCTGGGCCATCTGCTAACACTTTGGTCTCTGTTGATGTCATCAGCATAGAGGCCTATTTAACTATACTCATGTCTTTTTAAAGATAAGTTTTTATTAGTTTAGGATTGCCAAGCTCGTTTCTAGCACACATATAAACTGAAGGCACTGTCATCATATATAACAGAGATATCCCTGAATTTAAACAGTAGATTCTAAATAAATAATGATGGCACAGTGATTTGAAAGACAAAGAGGAAACATGGAGTTGGTCTAGTTCGTTCATTCTATGTGATATACTGTTACTTTTACAAAAAGTAAGTGGATTGATTTGTTTGGAGCATTGTAAAATAGTTTGAATATTTCCTTTAATGTAACACTATCCATGTTACTTTTCTTTTGCCATTTGTTATTCGTTTTTACTTGCTATTTGTCCCTTCTTTTTTTTTAAGATTTATTTATTTATGCATACAAGAACTGGGGTGTAGGCCAGAGGTGTGGGGTGGTGAGAGGATTCACCAGAGACAGAATAGGCAGCAGAACAGGCAGATAGACTGAAGTACACTGCTGAGGGGAGCAGCAGGCGAGACAGGAGAGGTCTGCTGTGCCATGTGGGAAGCTCCCCGGCCGGGGATCGAACTTGTGCTGCAGTGGCCGGAGTCAAGATAATGGCTGCTATTTTCTGTGCCCAAATTCTTAAATCCCATAGTGCTGAGACTTAACCCGTTGTGCGACCAGGGAGGCCCTATTTCTCCCTTCTTACTTGATAATGGTAGGTTGTGTTTTGTTCACTTGCTTTTTTTCCCTAGGTGTTTGTTTTGCATAAAGCATAAAATTGGATCTTAATTGTAGGCAAAATTGAAAAAAAATCCTTATTTTTAGAATGAGTTAACTCTATTCATATTTATTGACAAGTTTGATATATTTGGTTTATTAATGATTAATGATATCACTAAGAGTGTGAAAAGGCATGCCACACATTGAAAGACTGTATTTACTATATTCACAATTCATGAATCCCACAAAGGATCCAGCTATATAATTGTTATAGAGTAATTCTTTGGTCCTTAAAGGCGGAAGAGCATCACAACTCTGAATGGATACCATTTCTCCTCTCTTATGTATGTATAGCTGTCTTGAACTACAATTCCCAGAATATCATGGAACAGAATTCCTGAATAGGGGCAGCTGGGAAAGGAGAAGGAGCAAAATAGATATATATTGGAGGTGGAATGAAGGGGGAAGGAGAGACATATGGAGGAGAGACATGTGGGTGAGAGAATTATGGAGAGGCTACACCTGGGACTTTAGAATTTGGGTAGCTTGACTGAAGTCAAGATAGCAGCCATTATCTTGACTTCAGTGGATGCTATAGTACATTTTGAATTTTGGGTCTCTCCTGTCAAAGCTCTCTAAGACCTGCCTATCCCCTTCCTTGTGGTTCTCTGCTGGAAGGTGCCCAGACTTTTCACACTAAGAGTCTGCCTTCTTTGCTTTTGTGCATGCAGATGGCTGGACCCTTTAAGACCTTGCAAAGTGGGATTTTACCTTAAACAGTTTGGGGTCCCTAGGTACCCCTTGTACTGATACCATTACTGGGGTTAAAAACTAAGCCCCCACTCCTTGCCCAGCAGGCAAGTTTGGGAGGCTTGAATTGATCATGGGAATGGGTGGGGCTGCCATGGGGCCTAGGCCATTTAGGCAAGATTTGGGCTCATGAGTCAGGACACGCCCCAGTCCAGATGTCCTACCAGGCACTTACGCCAGATGGATGAAAGAGCCTTGGACCCTCTCCTGTCTCACCCCATTGTTCCTCTCAGCGGTGTATTTCAATAAAGCCTCCTTTTCTGCTCACTGCTGCTGGTGAGCTCTTTCCACTGCAGCACCTACATCTACGCCCCTACTCTTCCCCGCAGGCCCCTCATTTGTGTGCATACAGATCGCATACAGCAGTACTACACATCAAAGAGACAGAGCTAGTCAACCCAAGCGATTAAAGTTTGAATGGGAATTTCACACAAAGGATAATCAAATGAGCAATAACTGCATGAAATAACATAGTGACCTTTAGTCTGATGAAACACACAATAAATTCAAGAGAGATAATCACACAAATTGGAAGAGTGACAAGACTGACAACAGCAGCTCAAAAAAAGAAAATAGAGCAAATGGAATTATCATCTACTGCACTGAGAGTAAAAAGTCCCTATAACAACTTTGGAAAATTGTTTGGCAGGTTTGCAAACTACTGTTAAACATACATATTATGGCTCAACAATTCCACTCCAAAACATGTTTACAAGAATGTTCTTTTCACCTTTATTCTTAATAGTAAAAAACTGAAAAGAACCAAAAATCTATCGAGTTTTGAATGAATGAATGAATAACTACTACGTTCATGAGATGGGATACTACTTTCAGAGAAAAAGGGAAAAACTGTTATATACAACAACACAGCTGGACCTCAATTCTGACAGTTGAGATGAGGTTACAGGACACAAAAGAGTGTCTGGTTCCATTTCTGCAGAGGCCGAAGACGGCACAGCTGCCCACCATGACAGGCCGCACGAGGGGAGCGGGCAGGAGCCGGCTGCGGCGCCAGGGAGCCAAAGCGCTAGAAACGCTAATCCCTGGAGAAGGCCGTGATGGAGCCCGAGGGCAGCCCGCCCTTGATGGCTGTGCTTGCCTGCCCCGCCCCCCGCCTCGTCCCCCACACCCAGCACCCTCGCTTGTTCTTTAGCTGAAGAAGGTGTTCGAGGGTCGGCCTGGGCCATTTCGGGGCCTTGGCCCCTCGGGTCTCCCCATGCGCCCAGGCGGGGCACGTCAGGACGCTGTGACCTTTCTCCTCCTCCTCTGCCCTGTCAGTGCGGGCGTGATCCCCCCTCGCCCCATCATCGCCTCCATGCAGCGCCCCCCACAGCCGGGGCCCAGGGCGACGGTGTCCAGTCGTGGTCACACGCCGACCCGGCAGGCCGCACGGGGACCCGCATCCGGGCCGAAGGGGCCCGCAGCGAGGCCCACTGGGGCCCGGTGGGGTGAGGCCCTCTCATCCCAACAAAGCGGGGCTCGGTGCGACGCCCCGGACGCCCCCCTGAACCACTGACGGCGGCACGTGGGCGAGGGCGTGGGGGCGAAGACCCGCGCTCCCCCCGACTCCCGCCCAGGATTCTCGGGGCCCCGGGCCCGCACCGGCGTCTCGCGGACACGGCTGCCGAGGAGACTGCGGTGAGAACCGGCGCCAACCTGCAGCAGGCCAAGGGGCTGCTCCCCGGGGGCGCGGGTGTGCCGGGTCCTGGACCGAGGTGTGACTCCCTGGGCGCACTAGATACAGCAAGGGGTGAATTATTGGAGACGCTAATAGTCTGTTATTTGAACCTTACCTCTATTTGCCCTATGAGAAAATAGACTCACTCTTGTCGAATGCTACAGTAGCATTACTTGGACTTATGCAATACATGATTTTCAGAATAATATAAATTGCCTTTCAGTAAGTTATTTGCAAGCTGAAATAATCACTGAATATTACACTAACAATGTTAAACGTGTAAACACTGCGTCCATTGTTTGAGCAAATATTTTTGAAGCAGTTGTTGCCCCTATTTAAGAAAAGGGGGACAAAGACAGGTTTAAAAAACAAAAACACGTGATTTTCTAAAAATAATGCGCGAGTATGCGGCCTGTAGCACATTCTGCTTCATGTTGGCTCCTTCCAGCTGAATGGCCCTTCACAAGAGGTTGAATGAGCTTCATTAAGCTAATGTCTTCTGACTTACTCGCTTTCTGTAATTACTTGTTGCCTGACATCACATCTTCCTAAGTCCCATGTTGGATGAAATATGTAAAAAAAAAACAAACATAGCTGTCTTCAGTTCCATATTTGAACCTGTATATGCAGCTGGTATTTTAATACCGCTAGTGACATTTGTTGAGGAAAGAATTACAAACCACTGCAGAGCCACTGGGCGCTTTGCGTGGGTCCCCGCGGCCCCATTCTTATTTGTGCGTGTGGAGGGAACTTAGAAGCAGGGCTGTCCCTATTCCCATTATCCCAGGTACATGTGGGAAAATAATGGGCTTTGTGCATGTGAGTCCCACATGCAATTTTGAAAAATTACTCCCTGGTCCATATTTCCCCAGAACTGCAATGAGACACCCAAGGCACATGCTCACGTGCTTAACATCTGGTCAGTTTCCTATGCTGCCTCTTATTTCAATAAAAAATCGTTGGAATTGTTCCAGTCGCAGTCATATCAATTCCCCGAATCCTTATAAAAATTTACTTGTAAGAATACAACCTACAGATTAAAATGAAAAGTGGTATGTAAGCAAAACATTATTACAGTGGTGACTGGGGGCGAGCATTTGTGGCATCCCAAGCTAGCTAGCCCATTGCTCCAGCCCAGGGCAGCCTCTGAGTACCTCTTTTCCTGTCAGGAAATATACTCCACGCCATTTATTGATGCTTGGGCCACGTGAGCCATTATCCTAGGCACAGAGAAAACAAGAATAAAATGTGATCCTTACCCTTAAGTGACTCCTGAGAGACATTTCCGGAAGCTCTTAAAGGATACCTGTGATCAGAGCTATGGAGGACCTATAAAAGATTCTGTGGGAGCATTATGAGGATATAAGGTGTAATGAGTTAGCTTTTGAGTTCTGAGAACGATTTTGATATGTTCAAGTAAACAAACTTTCATGGGTGAGAACAGCAAAAATAGATGAAATTATAGTACGCAGAAATGTGGAGGTGAAAATTGTGCGTACTGAAGCAGAGGGCAACGCAGGGGACACAGCCACGAAAGCGATCGTAACAGTAGGAATGTCGACGTTCGGGAATGGAAGCATTAGCCGCTTACTAAGACATTTGAGCTCTCTTATGCCCATATTAAAGAAAAAAAATCTTTGTTGAGGTATAATTGATTTACAAAAACCATACATTCAATGTCCATAATTTGATGAATAAGGACGTGTGTATACTCCTGTGAATCCATCACCAGGATAAAGGTAAGTAAACATCTACCTCCAAAAGTTGCCCTGTTTTCCTTTTTTTTTCATAATAATAATATAAAGTTGACGGTCTTCACAGTATGGGTGTACAATACAATATTGTTAGCTAGCATATCTCGAGAACTTGTTCATCTCCCGTGACTGAAATTTGGAGAGTTATTATTGAATGAGTACAGAGTTCCACATTTCTTTTGTTTTGCTCACATGTAGCGGTTAAAACAATTTAGCATACATACCCAATGCCAATACATGTGTTTTTATTGGTAAACACATGTGTACATGACCTTTAAGTGAGCTGTACATCTCATTAACCCTGATCAGAAATAGATTTTGTAAATGGGGAGATTTTGGTCAAATGGCACAAAGCTGCAGTTATGAGTAATTATGGAGTTCTAATACCCATCATGGTGACTAGATTTAATAATACTTTAGTGCTGTCATAAAAATATAGTTAACCGAGGGGATGGTGTTTTCATTAGCTTGATTGTAGTAATCATTTCAAGATGTGTACATATATCAAATATTGTACCCCACAAATAGAGACAATCTTTATTTTTCAATGGTACCTCAATAAAATTAGTATAAAAGAAGACTTTGTGAGCTAAAGAAACAGAGTTCAATATTTTGCTAGTAGATTTTTTTAGAGAAGTTACTGAGAAATGCTGTTAAATAGGCATCATTAATATTTTAACAATCATTGTCGAATGATCTGGAATAGAAAAATGTAAAAACTGGTGCATCATTCAGTTGTACAGAAAGGTTTGCTTTAAATGCTGACATGAAAAGTCAGCTGCTACAGGTGTCATCAATCCGTAGGGAAGGAGCTTCTTTCTTTCCCTAATGCCAATTATGTGAATTGTTGACAAGTAGAAAGCAAGTCTACCTTTGCTACCTAATTAGATGTGACATTTTTGTATTTCAAAAACATTCCAAAATCTTTGAAACCAAACCCTTAGAGCATAAAACTATAAAATTGTACTTGTAATGTGTAAAGATAAACAAATTTTACAAGCAACATATTTATATTGTTTTGGCCAAAAGAAAAAAAAATTAATTTCGGTGATAAAAACATCCCAAACACGCATATTTGAAATGTTCTTTCAATATCACAAGTTCCTGCTAAGAGGTATTATAATTAATGTTAAGCTGTCTCCATTATTTGGAGATTCAAATGTGGCTAAGGAAGCAGAAATGGCACTTCCGGCCATTTTATATGTATTTATACATCACCCATATTATCTACTATTATGCGGTTTACATCTGTAAGCCAGTTGTCCACTTTGTGACAATTTGATCCTTATTAAATAAAATAATCTGAAAATATAATTAATTGAGCATAAGTAAAAAGCGATATATAACACTGTGTTCAAAGCAAACCAAAGAATAAAGTTTGCAGCATTCCCGCTTTTCCGTCAAGATTCCGTGACGGCCATAAACAGATGAAGTAAAGGTGCCTGTGTGTTAGTGCAGACTAGTGCCCAGAATATATCAATTAGAAATCATGCTTACTTTTTCTCTTTAATAAATATATGTATGTATATATTTTCTGGCATACAGCCCTTGTGCTGTATTAAGAGAAAGTATCATTTTACCCAACAAAGTCCAATGCCCTGCAATTGAAAATACTTGCTAAAAGTCAGCTCACCAAAATGTGCACCCCGAGATTTATCAAAGCAGTGATGTCGTTACTTTCTGAAGGAGTTGCTGTGGTATTTTGGAAAGGGAAAGGCAGATGGTTAATATCCATTGAAGTCCAGTCTTCCTTGCATTTATTAAAAGGCCTTGGTCTCCCTTAGATAAATGGGAATAATGTATCAAAGAAAAAAGGACCTTATGCGTGATCATTGGTAACGTAGCTGTAAGGAGAGGTCGCATCACAAAAGCAGGAGAAAGCACATATGTGATGCCAGGATACTCACTGCAATGTGAGGAACATGTTTTTTGTCCCTTGAATATCCCGATTCATTTTAACCCATAGTTTTTAGATGTATATTTTTCAGAGACAGAGGACCTGTGGTAGTGTATGAATCAGAAGGCTAAAATGATGAAGTTTTGTAGTCCACACATTTTTCCAAAATGACCCAAGTTGAAACAGCATATTGTATAAAGGCCAGGGAGTGAGAGATGCACTTTGATAGAAAACGAGTGAATGCTTTCTTGTTACCCTCAAGGAGCTCACAGTTTAACGGGACTTAAGTTAATATTCATTTAAGTTAATATTAGCAACTATTTAGATTAGAAATGTTTTTAGTATGTGTTCATTGTTCCTCCCAAATCCAAACATTGATTCATTTTTGTATACCAAAGTCAAATATTATAGTTGAATAGTCATAGACTCCATTAAATAAAAAAAGAGCTATGGGCTCTTGAAACTTATTTTAGTCATGTTTCAATTAGTGAAGCATTTCCTTTGGTCAGTAGGAATAGTATTCATTCTCTTATTAGGGAATTCTCGTATATTCACATTCATGTGTCTCAGTATTTCCCATACCCCCAGCTCTCTGAGTATAATTTCTCTGCTTTGATTCTGGCTTTAGTAGCATTATGGCAAGGCTAAAAATAGGACAATTAATAATTTCTATGCTTGGGTAATCCTTTAAGAAATTTACTTACAATATTATCTCAAAAATCTGACAACACGGAAGTACTTGCTTGAAAATTTTGAGTAAAGACTCTCAACACCATTCCTCTCCTTCACTGCAACCCACAAATACAGTAAAAATTAAAAAAAAATAATAATGTTTTGACGTATGGGATAAATGTCAAACTGTATTTACTGTTTGCTTTGGAAAATAATATTGTCTAACCATCATCGGAGACCTATCAGGTCGCTATTGTAGATCTCATGTGATGTTTCTGGCTTTTGATCTTTATCATCCATCAACTTGGTTCTGGCAATTTTGTATTCTACTGTGTAGACTTCAGTTGCCCACAGATCTATAAAATTGCCATCTCATTAAGCAGCAAGTGAAACTATTTCCTATGGTGGCCAACAGAGGGGAGAAAAAAACAACTGAGCCATGACCTCTGCTGGAAGCACTGGGCTTTATATTACACATATATAGAGGGAGCGCTGTTGCTGAACATGGGCCAACTCCTCCAAGGCACAGAAGTAAAAACCACACCACCAGCTTTTGAGCAAAGAATCAGTTTATTGAGAGGTCACCTGGTAGCAGACTAGAGGCAAGATTGAAATCAGTCTCCCCAATGATGGGGCTTTGCAGGATGGGACTGGGAAACAAATATTAAAAACGCAAGTTGCTAGAGCTTGATTGGTTGGGTTTTTTTGCTGTCATATCATAACTTGAATTTGGTCGAGACCTGCAACAAAACAACACCCCGTCTGATGTTGTCCACCTCACTGTGAGCCCAGCATCTAGTTCTGGCTTCCAGGGCTATCTTTGATCCAGACAACGAGAGGTCACCTTGAGGACAGCAAACACTCTTCCATGCCTGTGCCCTGAAACACAACTTGTCAGCTTATAAGAAATCAATTTTTTTCTTTTTTTTAAATGGGCAGGGACATTTTTATCCCATTGTCACAAGCCCTCTCTACTCTTACAGGATGAGCAGACACAGGAAAAGACAATCACATCCATCACGGTTTCAGACCCTCTGCCAACTCTGATAAATTTGATGAGACAATCCCAGTCTCCTTTCAAGACTACATATCCCTAAGCATCTGACAGAACAACCTGCCCTCTTTATATTTTGTCTCACTTAAGTTCTCAAAGAAAAAGTCATTTTGTTTTTAATGAAATGTTGAAACTGTAAAACTTTTTTTTCTTTTGACAAGATGTTGATAATAGTGTGAAATAAATTCCTCATGGAGTCCATAGTGTGTGGACCGAGCAGTTTAGCTCTTGCCCTCCCGACTGCCCCGGTTAGCACTCACCATCTTAAAATGCGCTCACCATGTCACGAATTTTGTCATTTTCATTACAGACTCAGAGTTCATCGAGAGCAGAAGCATCCTCTGTCTTACACACGCACACGCACACGCACACACACACACACACACACACACCCCACCCCACCCCCAGGCTCCCTTTGTCTGGTGTAGCCCTTTGACACTTCCTACCTCCCCCTCCTTCTCATGTTAGTTTTGCAAGTCTTGTGCTTTGTCAAATCATCGACTATGTCAATGTCCAATATTTGCCTTCTGACTTGTTTCCTTTATTCTCAAGACAGCTTTCACGATTTGAGGCTTATTTGTTTGATTTTTTTGGAAGAATAGTGCTGGTGTTTTGCTGGGGATTATGTTAAATTGATCTATGAAAGGTGTACCAGGTGGAGAAGAGGGAGCAATTTTATTAACTGCATGATATTTTAATTGTGGGCTACTGGGAAATGCAAGGTAGATTGAGTAGTCAAAGAAAGTATTTGAAGCTGTTGAAAGCCAAATTATTATGTCACACAGTCTAAATGAAAATTTCACAGTTTGAATGGAGAAAAGTAGTGAAATATTGAGTTGCCACAAGACACACGGTGGTTTAGGCACGTTGAGAGCTCAGAAGAATCTACATACCAGTAGCCATAAATACTTCACATTGTGAGGCGTGATCTACATGTTGGAAAATATCCTTCCTATAAAATTAATGTTGGCAATTTTAATTTGTTTGCTATGTGAATATGGTTTTATTAGATTTAGAAATGTTTCCATTTTATCGGTGTATACAAGCTTTATGATTGTGCGTATTTAACTGACGATTAAAATAAGTCAACATCTGGGGTCCGGGTAAATGTTTTCCTTTCAGTGAATTCATGTATTATCAAATTTAGAAAAACCCCAAAACAAACACTATTGTGTGCTCTTCTGAGACATGCATGGTTTTAAGTATTTCAGGACCACCTAAGGCATCACAGGATCCAGAATAACACTAGCCAAAGTGGGCCACTCAATTCTTCACTCGCAATGAAGAAAAAAAAAAAATCTTTAAAAGATACTAGTGAACATTGCCAACTATTTTTTCCCACTTTTTCAGTTTTCTTCTTGTAATTGAGTTCTAGTTTAAGTCCATTGTGTATGTGGTGCTTGATAGTTCTCAACTTTCTTAAATGCAAACTTGTTTTATGGCCTAATGTATAGGCTGTTCTGGACAATGGTGCATGTACACTTGAGAAGAATATTCTACTGCTTTTGGGTGGAATGTTCTGTATTATCTATTAAGTCCATTTAGTCTAATATGTTGTTAAAGGCAACTGTTTCCCACATGCCCTACAATTGCTGTATCGCTATTCATTTCTCCCATTATGGTTATTCGTATTTGCAAGTATATATAGGTACTCCCATGGTTGGTGGATAAATATTAACGACTTTTATATCCTCTGATCAATCCCTTTATCACTATGTAATACCCTTCTTTTTTATTATTTATGCATACAGGAGCTGGGGTGTAGGCCAGAGCTTTGGGGGTGAGAGGATTCACCAGAGACACCGTGGGGAGCAGAACAGGTGAATCTACTGAAACCCACTGCTGAGGGGAGCAGCGGGGAGACAGGAGAGGTCTGCTGCGCCATGTGGGTCAGCTCTCTGGCCAGGGATCAAACTCGTGCTGCAGTGGCTGCCTATAGCTTGATAGCACTGAGATTTAACCCCTGCGCCACCAGGGAAACCCTCTGTAATACCCTTCTTTGTCTCATAGTCTTACACATGGACAACATGTGCTTGCCGTTATGTTTGAAGGCCTCTCGTTTTGTTGAAGGTCTCTGTTTATTCATTCTTCTCTGCAGTTCCATGAGCATCTTTAGCCATTACTTTGATTTTTTTTTTTATCGGATGGATTGCTTATCTGTTTACTGAGATCTTTTTCTAAAGTATTATCTTCTTTCTACATTTGCAACATACTCCGCTACATCTTCATGTTGCTTTACTCTGTGTGTGTGTGTGTGTGTGTGTGTGTGTGTGTGTGTGTTTCTACATGTTAGATGAAATGGCTGCCTCTCCCGGTCCTGAAAGCACGGCCTTGTGTAGGAGTCAAAACTCATCGTTCAACTTTGCCCTATTTTTTGGGTTGTCTCTTGAACTTTGTGGTTGTCTAGGCAGCCTTGTGTATTCCTTCTGTTATTCTTGTTTATCTTGGATAGGTCTCAGCTGCTAAGAGTATGCCAAGACCTGTCAGTGTTCCAAGGGAAGTGATTTCTTTTAGCAACTAGTTTTTGTCTGATTTGGGGCCAGCCCTTCAGGTGTCCACTTCTAAAGTATGCCAATGTGTGTGGCCTGTGGGGTGGTAGTCATAAACACTGCTGCCTCCCGTCCTAGGGGTATGGAGTTGTGCCACTGAGGATAGCTTCAAGAATTAGGGTTCTATCCCCAAAGACATTTCTGCCAGACCCTTGCAGATTCCTTAAGATTAGTTGATGAATCTCCTGCATATGTGACTTAAGTGCTTTTCAGGCTGCTACATTTGTGCTGGGTCAGAGGGTGAGTGGGCCTGTGTGTGTGCCCTTTAAGAGCAGGCTCCATTTTCCACTTCCTCTCAGTCCTCCTGGTTATATGACCCATTGGTGTTTGAACCTAGAGGTTTTGGTGGGTCTTTCTCTCTAGTGCAGGTCCCAAGGGTGTGTGCCTAATTGTGGGCGTGAACCCTTCACACCTCAGGGGGAAGCTCATATTTGTGGGATTCCTCCCAATTTGGGTCATCGTGACTGAGTTAGGGTTTCTTGGCCAGACCAGATCGCTGCCTCTTCTGCCTGTTATTGAGGGCTCTTTTGTCCCTTATTGTAAAGTGGCTATTCAGCTTGTTTTCAGTTCTCTTTCAGAGACAATTGTTCCATATGTATTTCTCTATGTTCAGTATGTCTGAGGGAGGCAGTGAGCCCGGGATCTTCCATGCGACCAGTTTGACCTCGGGGAAACCAGTTGTCCTCTCTGTTCCTCCGGTGGTGGTGGTGGTTTTTTGCTTGTAAAAAGAGGATGAGAAGAATTGTTTCTCTCTCAAAAGACTGGGAAAGTTTACGAAACACTTCACCGCACCTAGAACTGTGCCTGGCATATAGTTGGTATCAGTAAATATTTAGTGTATTAATAAAATTAGGGCATTAAGAGTAGAACACTTTAGATGATGTCTCACCTTTGACTCAGTGAAGATTTTATAACTACAAAAGGCAAACAGCATCAAATGTGTCTTCAAGTAAATTGAATGAAAACAATGTCTGCCACAGAGGCCATGGATTTTGAGAGTTTGGGACTCTCTTTTTACTTCATGGTGAAGATGATTATGTTGTGGAGACTAAAAATGTCTGTATATAATGATAATATTTATGTGATTGACGTTATACATACATAGATAATAAATTATACATATACACATTATGTAAATATGGTTTACATTGCACACATCTGTATACATATGTAAACCGGCACATATTTCGTATGTATGTGAGAGCAGCTTTGCCTTGACATCGTCTGCCTTCATTGACCATATTATTTATAAGAGCTTGGAAAGAAAGAGGGGGCTGCAGTTAATCTAGGGCAGATTTCTTTAAGGTACTCTCTGTAAGCATTTTCAAGTGTCAAATATATGAAGTAGTTGTATGTTTTGTTATTTTTTATTAAATGTGCCATGAATTTCTGTAACGGAACTTTTGCTATTTTTTAGACCTCACATTATTTTTCTGTCAGGAAAATGTATGTAGTTCTCTCCAAAGGTAATTGCGTTTTACATCAGTTATATCTACCCCTTTGTCTCTTGCTCTCTCTCTGTCACTTAGTCTCTCCTGCAGCGCAGGATGGGATCAGGAAGGGATTTGACACAACTTGTAGAAGTTGCCACAAATTGCAAGACTGAGCCGTCACCACTGATGGATGACTCCTGATAACTGCTAATAATCAAGCACTGCCAATTGCCTTCTTCTGGCTAAAATCTCACAGTTTTAGTTTTGTAAATACAGAAATCAGTTAGATCAACATTAATGAGATTTTGCAGCATTTGCAATCAATACCAATCGCTGTAGCTGAATCAATCGGTCTATGTCAGACATAAGGATGAACACAATAAACGCCGTGTCTTACCTCTCAGATTGGAGTCTCTGATGGGAAAGCCATCAATAAGAACAGCTACATGGTATCTAGCTCTCTCTCTCAGGCCTGGCCTTGCCCATGAACCCCCTCAGCCCTCCCTTCCCATAGGAGAGACGTGGTCGAGTGACTACCTGCTCTCCTGGCCCTGCTCTCAGCCATTCAGACTCAGACACATAAGTATTTGAACTAGCAAAATGTAAAAAATCAAAGCAAAAACAATACCCCAGAACTGTGCATGCTATTTATCTACGGTAATGTCAAAAAAAGGGACAAATACCTCACTAATGTCTTTGTCACCGATATTGGCATTTTCATTTAATAACACTGGTCAACAAATTTTTACAAGTCATGTTACTGAAATAAAATTAGTCATTTCCTATCAGTTTGTATGTGCTCAACACAAATATGACAGTCAAATTCTAATTTTTGGCTCTAGTTTTTTTTTAATCTGCAATAAATGGATGTTTACATCACGAAATGCATGCCAATAGGAATAGGCCCACGGTTAATACCTGTAAAAAAAAATCAAGTCATAGACTACTTCTTAGATTTCTTCGCTTGTCTCTTGTACAGCTGTTCAGGAGCATCTCTGGGGAGTGTCCAGCAGTAGTCACCCAGCATTGGAGCGGACCATTGTCCCTGGTCTCTTTGTTCCATGGATGCGATATCTTTTATTTTTTAAAGTCTTTTTTTTTAAGATTTATTTATTTATACATACAAGCTGGGGTACAGGCCAGAGGCGTGGGGCGGCGAGAGGGTTCACCAGAGACAGAGCGGGGAGCAGAACAGGCAGATCAGAAATACACTGCTGAGGGGAGCAGCGGGGAGACAGGAGGGTCTGCTGCTCCCTGTGGGAAGCTCCCTGGGCAGGGATCGAACTCGCTTAGCAGCTGCCGACAGCTCCCCAGCACTGCACTTAACCGCTGCGCCACCAGGGAGGCCCTGTAATGTATTTTCATGTTTAAGGGTCATTTTCATTTCTTTTAGTATAATATCTTTCCCCAGATAATTTTTTTTAAAGATTTATTTATTTATACATACAAGCTGGGGTGCAGGCCAGAGGCGTGGGGCGGCGAGAGGGTTCACCAGAGACAGAGCAGGGAGCAGAACAGGCAGATCAGAAATACACTGCTGAGGGGAGCAGCGGGCGAGGCAGGAGAGGTCTGCCGCACCATGTGGGATTCTCCCCAGCCGGGCGTCGAACTCGCATCGCTGCTGCCGACAGCGCCACAGCGCAGCGCTTAACCGCTGCGCCACCAGGGAGGCCCGGATGCGCTATCTTGATGAAAACGTTCGCCATGTTCATCACTAACCATACCACAGTTTTCAGGGAAGAAATCCAGACGGGAATGAAGGAAGTGAATCTTTAGAGACAAATTGCAGCCAAGTTTCTGATACTGCATCAGCATGTCTTCTACTAGTTCCTTGGAGTTTTCTGCCCTAACATTCCCAAGAAAGTTTGTAGACACGAGGCGAAAAGCATTCCATGCTTGTTTCGCATTCTCCTGCAGCAAGTTGTTGAACTGGTCATCTTTGAAGAGCTCTCAAATCTGAGGACCCACAAAAACTCCCTCTTTAATCTTTGCTTCGCTGAGTCGAGGAAATTTTTCATGCAAGTATCGGAAGGCTGGCGAGGTCCGGTCCATGGCTTTCACGAAATTCTTCATCAAGCCTAGTTCGATGTGAAGGGGTGGTAGCAGGATTTTGTGAGCCTCGACCAGAGCTGGGTGCTGGGTATTCTCTCCAACTGCTACATTTTGTCTGCAGTCCATTCCTTCTGCAAGTAGTGCAATTCACTTGCTCGGCTATCCCACTCACATAAGAAACACGTGTATTTTGTATATCCCTGCTGCAGTCCCATTAAAAGGACAACTAGCTTCAGATCACCACAGACGTGCCAGCTGTACTTGTTATACTCAATGGAATTCAGTAGCTGCTTTATGTTATTGTACGTCTCTTTCATGTGGACAGCATGCGCTGCAGAATAGCTGGAAGACGGTTTCCATTGTGCAAAAGCACAACCTTCAGACTCAGTTTTGAAGAGTCTAGAAATAGTCTCCATTTTTGTGGGCCATGAGTGATTTCTAAGGCATTCATGAGATCCTCAATATCGGAACAGAATACCAGAGGACTTTCCTTTCTGAAGAAAGGCTCCAACTGCTGGTGGTGCTTTTGATATGAAGTAATTGTGACATCTTCTTCTGGAAGATTCCATTGTTGGAGTCTTGATCCTAGCAATTCTGCCTTGTTCTTGGATAAGTCCAAATCACGAACCAGGTCATTGAGTTCTTCCCGTGTTAGTCTGTGTGGGGTTGATGATGCACCACAATGAAAATCTGGATCACTGCATGCTGATGGAACAGGAGAAGAACAGGTCGGCTCACCCTTGTCCTCATCAGATGAATCAAGAGAATATTCTGCTGGAGGTCCTGGAATAGGAGGTCCCTCACCATGTGCAACTGGTCTCAATATAGACGGAATGTTTGGGTAGACTATTCTCAACTTTTTTTGCTTCATTATTCTGCCGGGAAGAGGAGGAACGAAGCAGAAGGTACAGTCTTTTCTGTGGTTGCTTGGCTCTCTCCACACCATGGGGACTGCAAACGGCATGGATGGTCTTTTGCCAATGAACCACTGTGAAAGCTGTGTTGTACGTGGAGCACAGCATTTATGCGGGGCCCAAGGCTTGTCTTGGTCACCAACCTTGCATCTGAAGGAAAGATGAGAAACCTTCTTCACTTGAGAAGTGATCCTTTTCTTCTGGTTGGCAAATGTCACTTCCCCATAAATAGAGCAGAAATTGTCCATGCTATTAACCCACTTTTGAGGCATGACTGTTCTGTATTGTGCCTAAATGGATCAAATAATGACAGTTCTATGGAACAGTAGCTTCAGCTGTCTCGCACAAAGTCTGAAATATTTTCAATGCTCAATCTTTCTGACAGGGCTTTCTATAGTGCACTGCTGATGTCTGCTTACTTCAGCAGCTGCCTGGCAGTAGTATTGCATTGCATCAGAAAATGATGCACTCAACTCTGGATGATGTGTGCATGATGGTATTATGCAATGCGATGCAATATGACATCATTCTAGGCTTATTTAGGGTGTTGTGCAGTCCTCCTGGATCAATTTACCCGGTGAAACATATAAAATGAATTCTATGAAATATCTTCCGTATGAGAGCTAATGAAAAATTTTTAGGGTTATTTTCATGTTCAGCACACCAAGATACTACAGATTAGGGCCTTTTTAAGTCAGTAACGATCTCACTGTTGACCAGTGTAATTTGAGCAAATAGATCATTGAAGTACTAACTTCAGTTTGTCTTAGTACACAAATTTTTGTTGTGATGGCATTTCCTAAGATGCAACTTTACATACATACACATATGTAACGATCATATTTAAGGAATCAGCTATTCTCTTTGTCCAATGGACTTCATAAAATGTTGGTATTCATTTATGGAAGAATTAAAGATGTTTTTCTCAAAATAATCCGTGCTTGGGCACAATGGAAAAAGATGGTCATTAACCTGAGAATGATTCATGGGCTTTATTAAGCTACTTTCACTCTTGTATATGTTTGATAATTTCCAAAACAAAGTAAAGCATAGTGGTCGTGTGGGATAGAAAGGTAGATGAATATTTGAGGAAATGACAGTGTGTATCAAATACATAATTTTAGATTTAGGTGATAACAAAAGCACAGCAGGTTACAATCTAGTTAACCATAACCCTATGTGGGAAGTAAGTTGGGTTTGTCCTGCTTGTCCAGAATTCATCATTCTCTACATTCTCAAAACAGTGCTTGAATTTTATCTTTCAAAGTTTGAAATAAGTGTATACTAGACAATATTATCATATACTAATTTCCTGCTCTTGAGAGATTTTTAAAAGTAGTAGCTTAATGTGCCACCAAAATAAAACCTAAGTATGTTGTTAAGTTACCAAATTGTACCAGAATATAACAAAAAGTTTTAGTTTTCTATCCTACCATGTGCCAGTGAACAAGCCCACACAGCAACCCAATTATGTTTGGCTTGTTTTGCCATTTTTTCTGGTATCCATTTCTTTACCATTCTGAACAATATGCATGTACATTTTCTACTGTCTTATTACTACAAAGGATAAAATTTAGTTCCTTCAGTGCCTCTAATCTTCATTTATTCCCCACTTGTCTTGTTTCTTCCTCCGTAGATGGAAGCCCGTTAGGGGTACTCTTGGCCTTTGTTTTCTGCTGTCTTACTCCACACCAGGAGAGTTAAGTGACTTATTTGACAGAGAAACTCAGAAAAATAAGAAAGCTTGTTCTCAGATCTGCCTTTCTCCTGACCCTGGACGGGCCGTTCATCTTGCTCTTACCCTAGGCTGTGTCCTCTTTTGTAGGTAATAGTGATCATGTTCTCACCGCCCATCTGCGGCTCTTGATTTCTCAATTTGTTCAGATTCCAGGCAGGGAGAAAGGAAAGGGCTATTTATTGGATCCCCTCAGGGCCCCCTGTTATATCTGTTATTTAATTCACATCATTCCATCAAATTTATTCACCGTGGAACCAGGGAGTGTATTTTGACGTTATTTCCTCTTTTCCAGCAGTCCTTATTTTTTGGAGGTGAGAATTTCTCTCTTTACTTTTTCTTACTTGTCCATGTAGTTTTTTTCACTAGTTTGTTATGCAACTTAACATATCTGGATTTCTCTTTCACAAGAGAAATTTCATCTAGCAAATATATCCCTTTTATTTTTCTAGAGTCTTCCTTTTTAGAGCCTTATAGTCTTTTCTTCTAATTCAGGCTGACTATTTTGTAGAATTACTACACACTTGCCTTCTTGGAACTTTCTTGTGGGTCTTTCCAGTGTGAATAGACTGTTCCTTGGGTCTCACTTCTTCCTAATTCTTGGTGTGTTCTTTACTTTGGTAGAGTACATTCTCAAGTAAAATGCTGAAAATCAAACCTAGGAGGTTTCCAACTTCAAATACTGAAAAAAGATATTTATTGTATCATTTTTTTCAACCCAAATAGAATAACGTTAGAATTTTGCATGAGAATTTATTTTCCTGAACCATCTTGTAAGCACCTAGGTTGTTTTTTTTCCTGCACTGTTGCTATGGAAAAAAAAAAAACAACATTCAAAAACCTCATCTTTTAGTTAGCTTTTTTTTCCCCCTCTCACTTGAAATTGTAATGATGCTGTTGCTTCTCCAATCCATTCAC
Source organism: Scalopus aquaticus (assembly GCA_004024925.1). Classification (NCBI taxonomy): domain Eukaryota; kingdom Metazoa; phylum Chordata; class Mammalia; order Eulipotyphla; family Talpidae; genus Scalopus; species Scalopus aquaticus. The sequence goes on along the minus strand of PVIJ01000514.1, from coordinate 68,520 downwards.
CCCAAATTTCTTCTGGTATTTATCCCATCCCCAATTTGATAAAAGTATCCTGATTAATTTAAGGCAATTGACAGAGGGTATTCCCATCTGCCAATACTGGCCAGAAGTGGACATGGGGCACTAATTACCCCATCAAACTGAATAAAAGGCTTGTATTGCGTGTAAGGGAAGGATTCCTACTCTCCTTCTAGATGTAAACTATAAAATTTGTAGCCTTCATTGTCACTGTCAACTGTCTTGTGAACATCAAGGAATCCAGATTTAGGGAAGTTCAGAAGAAGAACAAAGGAACAGTTAGAACTGGGGTCCTTGACCATCTCAACTGAGCTTCTAGCACAAACTATTGCTGGAACTTACTGTAATTCTGTGCTCCCTTTCATTTAATAGGATAAATTATTTCCTTATAATTTAAGCAAGTTTCAGTGAGAATTCCTGTCCCTCCCCTTCCAGCCTAAAGCACCGTGACTACTGGAAGAAGTTGTTTCTTTTCTTTTTTCCTAATATCTTGAAATGACCTTATGATGCCTCATAGTTTCCACCATTTCCCTTCTTTTTGCTGGGCAGTTGGTAATCCTTTTCAGCCTAGGCACTCATAGCCGCCAGTTGTAGAGGATACATTCTTGTACCTTTCATAATTACCTTCCTCTGATAATCTCTGCTTTCCCATGCTGTGCTAGTAACACAAACATGGGGACAGAATCAGGAGAACCTTCTACAGTAAACCTTTGCAAGTGACTCCTGGAAGAGCCATGGTTCAACCGCTCCACTGCAGATGTTTTTACCCCTTGGAACGGTGCAAAATCACGTAATTATGTTTGTATTCTCTGCTTTTCCTGAGAGAGAATCTAAAGCTACCTTTTTATTCTTTTGTTGTCCCCAGAAGTTCCACTCGAGTGTCGCAGAATCATTAGCTTTCATGAGAGTGCAGCTGTGAACTGCTGACTGCTTCGAAACGATGAGGAGGCAGCAAAAGATACGGGTAAGGCGACTTTCTGATACCAGCTCTCGACACTCTGTATGACATGAATGGTCCCTGAATTTGCTTCATTAAAAAGATTACAGGGAGGTTAAAAAGCTAACCAGCTATTTGACTGATTTGATAGGCCAAAGCAAAACATCTGCTCTGTGCGCCTACGGAAGGGTCGGCGTTGTGACTATCAGTTAAATAGTCACAAAATGAATACAATTTGAGATCATATTTTAAAGAAATGAAAGAATCATCACTAATGGAATTAAATTCACTTTCTGTTCCACAGTCCTACCTAAGGTTTTATTGTACTGTGCGAGGTGTCTTATGATAAATAATATCCTATGCATGGCTGTGTATTTACTTGAGATTTTAACGAAAAAAAAATGAAACTTTTAATGGAAAATCTTCGCAATTAGTTTCCAAAATAGCTTCTTAAATTGCTCAGTTTCGAGAATATTTTTGGCAAAGCAATGTATTATAGTAAGTACAATAATAGTTCTAAAAAATCCTTAAAATCTTTCACTTTTTGCCATTTAAAATTGCCATTAAGTTAATGTTGGCATCATTTCAGAGAAGCCATCTTTAAATAGTTTGCTTTATATATTTTTTCTTATAAACTTGTTTCATCAAAATGCCATGCTAATGGGCCTGCAGCTGCTTTCATATTGGAACGGCTCTAACAAGAGCTCTCTAGTCATTCCCACAACCACAGAATTACAACTTTCATAGCAAGAAGTAACTTGTCCCATCAATTATCCCCTTTTCTGTATCTTCATCCTCTCTTGCCCTATTCTCTCCTCAGCTTGGAAATATATTCAGGTCATCATTTGGAGAAAATCCTTCTACATTCCTGTGCCTCTTATAGACACTGCATATTCCTGTCTTTGACTCAAAGTCTTTGAAAACTCTTTGGAATGCCAGTCATAAATAAATGGGAGACAAAGATCAGAGATCATGGAAAGCAAAGGATGGCAAACTGGGCTGAAAGTTTAAAACCTAAGAGCTGGAGCGGATGAGAAGATTAGAATGAGGTGTTAATCATTGTTAAGACAATGAAGCTGGATTACAGAGGTGTGTCTCCAGATGCCCACTTTGTCAGCCGATGGCTTCCAGGAATGGAGAAGAGATTTAACCTACAAAAGTCTCCATTTCCTGATGTGAAAATGATGTCATAACAGCGCCTACCCCCTGATGTTAGAATCAGGATTCAGTTTCATAAAGTAAGACTTAGTGTTAGCCGCGATTACGCATATATTCAAAGGCTGACACTATTAGCATGAAGCTAAGCATAGCCCGAAAGACAGCATTTCAGGGCAAAACAGGTACTGAGAGCCAGCTGAGTCTAACGGATGATGGAAAGAAGATGCCAGGTAGCACTGGGGCAGCAACTAGTCACTGCTACACAGAGCAAGTTAAGTTGCCTGACAAAGAGGTGGGAAAGGTGCCACACGCCTGGTGCATTAGAAAGAGGACATAGGAGTACCTGTAAGGCAGCCGTTGCACCCGGCACACACAGGCTCCTCCCACAGTGGTAGTTAGTAACTGACTAGTTGATGACCTCATTTTGGCTGGTAAGAGTTCTTTTTTGCTTGGCGGTATTCCGCTGTACCTAATGCATAATCCATTGTCTGATGAAATGCCTGGGGTTCTCTTGGGTCAAGAATCACTGATAATGATGTTTTCCAATTTCTACTTCTGACTACCAGGAGGGTTAACGTGAGGGATGCCACGTATAGTTCACGAGAATTAGTGTCAATCAGTCTTGAAGAATAGCAACAGTGAAAGGAGCGGGAAAAAATAATTGTTAATGGGGTGGAGAAGAACAGCAAGTTGTTCCTCATTGAACTGTAAATAGGTTTCTGGGTAGCATTTTATTTAGTATAAGGTATGGAAATTTGGGGAATCTTTGTTATAATTTTCTTGCCTGTACATTTCTGTGTGATGGATGCTGGCTTTGGAGACTTTAAAAGCACTACAGAAGAAACCCCAAACAGTTGAATTGTATCTTGTCCTTTGATAGATTTGATATTGTTAAGATTGTGAATTACCTTGATTATTATTTCTTCAGTTTGAAAGCAAGTGATCCAACACAGCAGTTCACATCCATATGAACAAAGCACACTGGAACAGATAATACTGTAATTATAATAGACAATATAAATGCATATTTTTCTCCACCTGATTTTAAAACCAGTTGTGTAACATAATGCACGTATATCATATGGCTGGGCCTCTCACATATAGAAAGGAATACAATGGATGTGTGAGATGCTTGCCAAAAACATTACAAAAGAAGTACTTGGGAACAACACTGTAATGGGCTAAAGAACTGATGACATATAGTAAAACAGTAAATATAGTAAAGTTTTTTGTAAAAGCAATTTATATTTTATTAACATCCTAATAAAACTTCAAAATAAATTTAAAATATTAAAATGAAATCGGAATATCACAAAAGCATTTGTAATCAAAGACATTTCACTTTTAGGTACAACTTTTATCTGGTCTTATAGCAAAGTACAAATATATAGCATTTCGAAATTCCCTCAATTTATAAATTGGATACATGGCTAATTTTTCCAAAACCAGTTTCTCTCTCTCTTTTTTTAATGTGTCATAATTATTATTTTTTCTCTTTTTTATCATTTTTTATTGTGGTAAAAACACTGTATGATTTAGAGATACGGGTTTACATCTCTGCAAATTTATGTTATCATACCCACCACCAATGCACCCAAAATCCATGTGTTCTTGAGAAAAATGTGTGTTCTGCTTTTCTTGAGTAGAGTGATCTATTAATGTCTGCTAACTCGAACTTGTCCTCTATTTCCTTATTGATCTTCCATCTCATTTTCTACCCATTATTGAAAGTGGTCATTAAATTTGTTATTATTCTAGAACTCTCTATTTCTCCATTCAGTCCAGTCAGCATTTGCCTCATATACTTTGAAGCTCTGATATTAGTGAAGATATGTTTATAATTGTTGCATTTTTTATGGTGAATTGACACTTTCGTTGTTATGGAAATGTCCTTTTTAATGGCATAAACTTGCAGTCTACTTTTTCTATTAATAGGATACCAGCCTACACTCTTGGCTATTATTTACGTGGAATCTTTTCTATCCTTTCACTTTCATCCTAGCTGTATCCTTAAGTCTAAAGTGTGTCTAAGTATTTATGGATGGACCTTTTTTATTTTTTTTAAATTTAATTCAGTCTGCCAATCTATGTGTTTGGTCTTTAATCCACTCATATTTAAAGAGAAAACTTAGAAAAACACTTAGCTTTGCTATCTTGTTATTTGTTTTCTCTATGTCTTATAGCTGTTCTCCCCATTTCTTCCATTATTGCCTTCTTTGTATCCAACGGATTTTTTGTTGTTGTTGTGACACTTTCTGATTTCTTTTTCATTCCCTTTAGTGTCTATTCTACAGATATTTTATTTTGGGTTACCATGGAAATTATATATAACCTCCTAAAGTTATGACAATCTATCTTAAACTGATACTGTTTCAACCTCAGTTGCATTTAAAAAACTGTCCCCACCTATCTTTTTGATGTCCCTAATTACCTTCTTATGTATTATGTACCTATTAACATAGCTTTGTAGTTATTTTTACGTATTTGACTTTAAATCATGAAGAAAACAATAGGTAGACTTAAAACCCCAAATTACTGTAAATTTTGCTTATTGTATCTGTCTGTGTATTTACTTTTACCAGAAATTTATATTTTCATATGGCTTGGAATTTTCCAATAACATTTGTTTATTTCAACTTGAAGGACTCCTTTAGCATTTCATATGGGGCAGGTATAATGGTAATGAATTCTCTCAGATTTTGTTTTCATGGGAATGCCTTATTTTTTTTTTGAGATTCATTTATTTATTCATACAAGCTGGGGTACAGACCAGAGGTGTGGGGCGGCGAGAGGGTTCACCGGAGACAGAGCGGGGAGCAGAACAGGCATATGAGAAATACACTGCTGAGGGGAGCAGCGGGTGAGGCAGGAGAGGTCTGCTGCACCATGTGGGATTCTCCCCGGCCAGGCGTCGAACTCGCATCGCTGCTGCCGACAGCTCCACAGCACAGTGCTTAAGCGCTGCGCCACCAGGAAGGCCTGGGAATGCCTTATTTTATCCTCATTTTTGAAGAGCAATATTGCTGATTACAGAATTTGCAATTGACAAGTTTCTTATTCTTTTCGGTATATATCATCTCACCGCATTCTAGTCTGCAAAGTTTCTGCTAAGAAATCCACTGGCATTTGTAGTAGGGTGTCTTGTATGTGGTAAGTTGCCTTACTGCTTTCATGATTCTGCATTTGTATCTGAATTTCAGAGTTATAATGTGTCTTGGTCGAGAGCTTTTGGATTTGAATTCATTGAGCTCAAGATTGAGTTCATTAAGCTTCTCATATTTGTATATCTATGTCCGTCCTTACATTTTGGAAATGTTCAGTCATTATTTCTTTACATAATCTCCTGCCCTTTCTCAGTGTTCTTCTATTTGAGACATTCTATAAGTCCCTTGGGCTCTGTTTACTTTTATTTTTTTTATAAATATATATTTTTATTGTTATTTATGTCTTTTACATTTTGTATTCCCCTTGGGTAGCCCACCACCAATTCACCCATGATCCATCTCCATGGTCCCTTGTGTTCTTTTCTATTCCATTTTGTGCCCTTTTCCTTCCCTCCCTCCGCCTCCCTCCTCCACCCCCCCCCCACTGATTGTCTCTCTCCCACCCGGCCTCCCTATAGTCCTGTTATACGTGAAACCATTCGATATTTTTCTCTTTCTTTCTGGCTTATTTCACTGAGTATGATCCCCTCTAATTCCATCCATGTCGCTGCAAATTGCATGTGTTTATCTTCTTTCCATGCTGAATAGTATTCCATTGTGTATGTTTACTTTTTATTAATTTTGTTTCTTTTTCCTCCTGCATTGCATTATTTCAAATGATGCATCTTCAAGTTGACTGATTCTTTCATTTATTTGAGTCTGCTCGTGAACCCCTCTAGTGAACTTTTCTATTTAGTTACTATAATTTTCAGCTCTATTTGGTTCTTTTTATAATTCTTTTTGTTACTGTTATCATTTTATTTATATATGATTTTCCCAATTTCCTTTAGTTTTGTCGATATTTTTCCTTTAGGTATTTAAACATTTAAGTCAGTTGTTTTGACAACTTTGTCTTGTAAGTCCAATGCCTATGTTTCTTCAGAGACCGTTTCTGGAGATTTATTTTGTCCTTTTGAGAAGTGATTGCAATCTGTACTTCACATTTTAGATGATATAAATATGAGAGGTAATGTTGGGGTGATAAATGATGTGAAGTAAAAGGTTTTTGTGTGGTTAGATTTATAGAAATAGGTAGTAATAAACACTGCAAGGTGATAGACTAAAATAAGAATTCCTCCCACGCACATCATCAAGCTTCTAACTTTCTCATTTATAAAAGTTAGAGGTGAGAGAAGGGCATTAACCCAGGAGTTTGCTATTTTCTGGATTTTTCTCCATAGAAGTCCAATGTTCATTGAGAACTTTTTGTCCTCACCTTGAAATGTAGTCAGAATTTTCAGATAGCAGGGAGCTGAAGCAAAGGAAGGTTAATTATGAGAGATTTTGTGGGAAGAGTGTATCTGGAAAAAGAACAATTGCAAAGGTCCTAAGAAACAAAAAGCCATATTGTCATGGCCAGAGTGAGAGGGAAATCTGGAGCACGATTGTTTAAAAAGGTTTCCAGCTGAGGAAATGTATCCATTAAGGTCTGGAGCAAATGTTCCCTTTCTCCTAGGAAAGTTCCCTTGCCTCAGCAAGGCAGCTGGGCACTTCCTTCAGTGGGCTCCCAAACCATTGTGCAAATGCCCTTTTACTCAGATGCTTGTAAACAGCACTGACAGCATCTCACCCTTTTGACTGGTGGGGGTAGAACTTAGGGGTGTGGCATCATCTTTGATTTTCCTAGATCCCACCACCTTGCCAAGTATGAGATGTCAGCGACTCAATTCACATGTTAAAATAAAAGAAAATGAAATAGACAAGCCACGTTAATATGTTATTCAAGTCTCTATTTTTCGTATAATACAAATCATGGAAATAAATTTATCACCAAGTAGAAAGAACTAGCTCAAGTTATAAAGTTGAAGTTTGGGACAATTAAATAAATCATGGACTGCAAACTGCTGAGATAGATTTATAAACATGTAGTCCTAACAACTTAGGAAGTTATAAAATTGATTTCTTTTTAGATTTGAAATTTTTGTATTTGAAATAATACAGTTATGACCTCAGGAGACACCCAAAATTGGTACCAATCCTTAAAACAATTTCACTTAATCTTGGTATAATCAGCATCACTGTATTTGTATAGTAGCCTGATAATCATTGAAGTAGTGTCCTTGGAAATAAGAGGCCGGTAGACACATTGCATTTGGAATTTAATATTCATCCCCCTAACATGTTATACATTGGTTGTCTGTAGCATTAAATGGCATCATCAGCTACTGCAATTAAAGTTAGGTTTAATATAACAACAAAAATAACAGACTTTTAAAAAAGACAAAAGTGAATGGACTAACATAAGAGATCTCCTAAGATCTCAGGCTACTGCTATTTGTAGCTTCACCAAGTCGTGGATGCAAAGGCACCTGGGTCTCAGGGTGACTGCTGCATATGAAACCATTATGCCTGCGTGCCAGCTAGGAGGAATAAGGAAGACAGAAAGGAGAGAAGCAGGTGAGGGCACTGGCTGTCTTTAACTTGCTTGCCTAGCTATGTCTCCGTTCAAGATGTTTCCACTAAGTCACATTGGCAATAACTAGTCACCATGATGCTGGAATGGCAGGGAAACAGCCTTATTCTGGGCAGCCATTAGTTGAGCTAAGAATCAAAGCTTTCCTTACTAAAGAAGAAAGGAAGAACAGAAAGCTGGATAGAGAACTAGCTGCCTTTCCTGCCCCATTTTGATAAGGGTATCAATTTCTATCACACTGGTCAACATTGAGATTGTTACTAACTTAAAAAGGCCCTAATCTGTAGTATCTTGGTGTGCTGAACATGAATATAACCCTGAAAATTTTTCATTTGCTCTCGTTTTGAAGATATTTCATACAATTCATTTTTTATGTTTCACCGTGTAAATTGATCCAGTAGGACTGCAACAACATCCTAAATCAGCCTAGAATGATGTCATATTGCATCACATTGCATAATACCATCATGCACACATCATCCAGAGTTGATGGCATGATTTTCTGATGCAATGCAATACTACTGCCAGGCGGCTGCTGAAGTAAGCGGACATCAGCAGTGCACTATGGAAAACCCTGTCGGAAAGGTTGAGCATTGAAAATATTTCAGACTTTGTGTGAGACAGTTGAAGCTACTGTTCCATAGAACTGTTATTCTTTTATCCATTTAGGCACAATACAGAAGAGTCATGCCTTGAAAGTGCGTTAATAGCATGGACAATTTCTGCTCTGTTTGTGGGGAAGTGACATTTGCCAACCAAAAGAAAAGTATCACTTCTCAAGTGATACTTCAGATGCAAAGTTGGTGACCAAGACAAGCCTTGGGCCCTGCTGTGCTCCATGTACAGCACAGCTTTCACAGTGGTTCATTGGCAAAAGACCATCCATGCTGTTTGCAGTCCCCATGGTGTGGAGAGAGCCAAGCAACCACAGAAAAGACTGTTTCTTCTGCTTGGTTCCTCCTCTTCCCGGCAGAATAACAAAGCAAAAGATGTTGAGAATAGTCTACTCAAACACTCCGTCTTCGTTGAGACCAGTTGCACATGGTGAGGGACTTCCTATTCCAGAACCTCCAGCAGAATATTCTCTTGATTCATCTGATGAGGACAAGGGTGAGTCGACCTGTTCTCCTCCTGTTCCATCAGCATTTCCAGATTTTCACTGTGGTGCAACATCAACCCCACACAGACTAACACAGGAAGAACTCAATGGCCTGGTTCCTGATTTGGACTTATCCAAGAACGAGGCAGAATTGCTAGGATCAAGACTCCAACAATGGAACCTTCCAGAAGAAGATGTCACAATTACTTTATATCGAAAGCACCACCAGCAGTTGGAGCCTTTCTTCAGAAAGGAAAGTACTCTGGTATTCTGTTCCGATATTGTGGGCCTCATGAATGCCTTAGAAATCACTCATGACCCACAACAATGGAGACTATTTCTAGACTCTTCAAAACTGAGTCTGAAGGCTGTGCTTTTGCACAATGGCAACCATCTTCCATCTATTCCATAGCGCATGCTGTCCACATGAAAGAGACACACGATAACTTAAAGGAGCTACTGAATTCCACTGAGTATAACAAGTACAGCTGGCACATCTGTGGTGATTTGAAGCTAATTGCCCTTTTAATGGCACTGCAGCAGGGATATACAAAATACATGTGTTTCTCATGTGAGTGGGGTAGCCGAGCAAGTGAAATGCACTACTTGCGGAAGGAATGGACTCGCAGACAAAATGTAGCAGTTGGAGAGAAGATTATCCAGCACCCTGCTCTGGTCAAGGCTCACAAAATCCTGCTACCACCCCTTCACATCAAACTAGGCTTGATGAAGAATTTCGTGAAAGCCATGGACTGGACCTCTCCAGCTTTGTGATAGCTGCTTGAAAAATTTCCTCGACTCAGCGAAGCAAAGATTAAAGAGGGAGTTTTTGTGGGTCCTCAGATTTGAGAGCTCTTCAAAGATGACCGGTTCAACAACTTGCTGCAGGGTGATGCGAAACAAGCATGGAATGCTTTTCACCTAGTGTCTACAAACTTTCTTGGGAATGTTAGGGCAGAAAACTCCAAGGAACTAGTAGAAGACATGCTGATGCAGTATGATGCAGCCAAGACATGCTGACTTGGCTGCAATATGTCTCTAAAGATCCACGTCCTTCATTCCCATCTGGATTTCTTCCCTGAAAACTGTGGTATGGTTAGTGATGAACATGGCGAACGTTTTCATCAAGATATCGCATCCATGGAACAAAGAGACCAGGGAAAATGGTCCACTCCATTGCTGGCTGACTACTGGTGGACACTCCCCAGAGATGCTCCTGAACAGCTGTACAAGAGACAAGTGAAGAAATCTATGTGAAGAAGTCGTCTATGACTTGATTTTTTACAGGTATTAACCGTGGGCCTATTCCTATTGGCATGCATTTCGTGGTGTAAACATCCATTCATTGCAGATTAAAAAAAACTAGAGCCAAAATTAGAATTCGACTGTCATATTCATGTTGATAGGAAATGACTAATTTTATTTCAGTAACATGACTTTTGTAAAAATTTGTTGACCAGTGTTATCAGTGTCCTACTTCAGACCCTCAACTTTTTTTCTTTTTGTTTCTCCTTTTTATAAATTCACAGTGATTTTATTCAATGTGCTTTTGATTTTTAAATTTTTTTGACACTCGGGGAAGAGAACTCTTTCATAAAGAAAAGTATATATATTTTTTCTCTGAAATGTTATTGATTTGCCGATCAGGCCCTTGTCTTTTCTAAATAGTAACCTGGTTCTTTATTTCTGATCCTGTTTATCAATTTTCCAAATTATTAGAGTGTATACAGACACACATGCCCACACACGTGCACACACACACAACGAATCTCCTTGCTTCGTGCATTTTTTCAAGTTCTTAGCTTTAGCTTGGGAAAACTGTATTAATTAATGTCTCTGTCACAAACTTACAGCATTTCTTATTAGTTTCATAAACTAAGAGTATTACCCAATAGCAGACTAAAAATGTGCATAGGAAACTGGAAGAACAGAGAAAACACGAATCAGATACACATAACATGTGAATATCTAGGAAGGTCACCATTCATATATGATTGTTGCCATTTCAGAAAGTTGTTATATGGGCTAATTGCATTTTCAAATTAGATATTGTGAAGGAATAATCTTTTCAGTGTTTAGGAATTTTTGTCCTGGCCCTAGTTAACTTACAATCTAAGTCATTGTCTGTGAGAGTTAATTGTATCTGTCAATTTGGGTGGGCTGCGCTGCCTAGATAATTGCTTAACCATTATTCTGTATGTTTCTGTGAAAATTTTTTTTGGATGAGATTTAGCATTTAAAAAATCAGAATTTGACTAGAGAAGATTGCACTTCATAATGTGGGTGGGCCTTACCCAATCAGTTAAAGAACTTAAGAGGAAAAGATTGACTTCTGGAAATTCTGCTAGCAGGTTGCCTTTGAATTTGAACCAGTTCCACAGCCTATCCTGCAGATTTTGGACTTCCTAAGACCCTACTATCATATGAACCAATTCCTTAAAATCTTTCTTTTGATATTTGTACTATATATGGACACAACAGAAACAACCAGATCTCTCTTACTTTCTTTCTCTCTCTCTCTTTCCAAATGTATGGAGAATCTTGACTAATATACTATCCCAGACCTAGAAATTAGCAGGCTTGGAAACTGATAGTCCAATTTTTTAAAGAGTTGTTTATTTTTGCATACCAGCTGGAGTGCAGGCCAGAGGTGTGAGGTGATGAGAGGGTTTACCAGAGACAGATTGGGGAGCAGAACAGGCAGATTAACTGAAATACACCATTGAGGGGAACAGCGGGGAGACAGGAGAGGTTTGATGTCCCATGTGGGTCAGCTCCTTGGCTGGGGATTGAACTCGTGCTGCAGTGGCTGCAGACAGCTTCATAGTGCTGAGACTTAACCTGTTGCGCCAGCAGGGAGGCCCCTGATTGCCCAGTTGTAATGGCTGATTTCTTATTTTGCTCTACAACTCTTCCCCACTGATAAACTCATCTGGTTTCTTTGGAGGATATTGGTGGATGTCTGTGTTATTACCAAATCACTGCTCTTGCCAACTTCCTTCAATCCCAATTTTGCCTCATTTTTTAATTTTGTTTGATCTTCACTCATTTGTTGTGATTCTAAGACTGTGCCTTGACTTGAGCTCTAGCCAGGGATTTTTCACCATGATTTGATAACTTGGGTGTCAGAATTGTCCCCAAACAATTGGAAATTCCAGTGACCACTGATCTCTAAATTTTTGTCTGAGTTTGTCTGATTTTCATATGTATGTCTTCTATGGCTAGTTGACTTTTTGGAGATTCCTTTATTGCTGGCTTAGTTTTCCAGGTTAGAATTTCACTTGTACCCTTTAAGTCACTTCTATTTGTGACTAATTTGAATGTACAAATTTCCTAATAATTCATTTATACCTGTTTCTAAAGAACGGTCACGTCTGGAAACTCCAAATTTTGTTCTCTTTGTAAGAAAAAAAGGGTTTTGACCTCATACAGAAAGAAGGTGTAAAGAAATGCCTGAAGTGAGCCAGTGGTGGTATCAGGATAAAACTCCAAATCCCTGACTCAATTTGGCATGATCCTGCAAAATCAGTGAGTCCTCTCTAAAATAGCTTACCAGCAGCTAATAAATCTGGACATACTAAACTGCTTTTATTAAACAACATTTTGATGAAGACTAAACCTATGACAAACATGAATTGAATGTCTTTTACAATGCTTTTAAGTTTCATATTTGCATGGTAGGTAACTCTCTAAATGCTTTAGCTTTGAGGTAAGGACAAAATGTTAGCATGAGCTTGGGTGTTTAATAAACCCATAATATGAACTCTTTTGGAAGTACTTCCTAGGAAATTATTGAAACAAAACTGAGTAATTGAACAAGGGTTGCCCACTGGTTATCACAACAGAGTTCCATTCCCAAGGCCTGCCTAGTTAACTTTCAGTCCTCACTCTTTTGCCCATGTTTTTCATTTTTTTGGACAAACCCCAAGCCTACAAGAAAGGAAACGTCAACATTCTTTCTAGTGGACTTTTATTTCCTGAATACGCCATTCTCTCTTAACTCTAGAGCCTTATACATTTTTTCTACTTCTTGAAATATTTATTCCCATCCTGGCCAACCTCTGTTGTGACTCCTGGCTGGGCTCGACGACCTGTCTTTGTGCTTCCATGATATCCTGCGTTTACTCATATCAGCACTTACCACACCGAACTGCCACTGCTTGTGTATTAGTCTGCTTTCTCCTTTAGACTGTGACTGCCTTGAATTTAAGAATAGTGTCTATTCTGTTCACCGATTCTATGCCTCATTCATCTTGGTATTCTAAGACCTAGTCTAGGGCTGCCTTTGCATTTGTGTTCTCACCACACGGAGCTCCTCTGTATCTGATTGCTCTAGTAACATTAACCAGCAGCCTGATGAAGGATGAGCCGCTCGGTAGCTGGATGCAAAGGTTAGCATAAAGGAAATAGGCTCTGGCTGTGGGACATAATATAAAAATGATTGACCTGTGATTCAGAATAGAGTTCCAGGTGCAAACTCAAGGCCAGCGTGGGATATGTGGCAGATGGAAGCCAACAGCAAGTCCCTGAGCAGGGCTGCCGGCCCAGGGGTGGGACACCCTTTACGCCGCATCCTCCACAGGTCTCTGATCGGTGCCACTCTTCTCTGGGAGATTCCACTGCAAAGTGGTCAGCCCTCGCCAAGCCTTACACATACCTTGGAAGACCTTTCCTTCATTTCCATGATGTCTTCAAATGGACTAATCCTTCCCTCCCCTCCCCTAGTATTGTGTCTTCCTGGATTAGAATTCTTCCCGCATTCTGACTTGTACAGCCTGAGCATACAGGGGAAAAATAGTCCCAGTTTCTCTAGAGTCCACATATAAGCTGGACGGTCAGTAGAGGACATGACTATAGAAAGCTGACTACGTCTGAGTCACAGTGGGCTTCTGTGTGTGCCCTCTCACTGGGGTGTAAGCTGAGGACAAGACTGCCCTGGTTCCTCTTTGCAGCTTCAGTACCTGTCCAGCTCAAGACCTGCTGCAAGAGTGTTGCTTTATATTACATTTCTTATGCACAGATGAGTGAAGAAGCTTAGGGAATGGATAGATGCTATTCCACTCTTCAGCATATGCTTATCAAATTGAATATGCGTACCAAGGACTCAGGCGCTAGGGTTAAGGTAATGAACAAGACAAAGTGACCAGCCTCATGAAGCTGACATACTAAAAGGGGAAGGCAGACCATAAACAAGTAAATGAATGAATCATACAATCCAGATATTAATAAGAGCCATGAAGTGAAACAAGTAGACCAAAAAGCTGCTGACCGAGGGTTGGGAATAGGGGTGGAATGGTGACTGCAATATGCGGTAGTTAGGGAATGCCTGTCTGCAGAGGTGACACTTAAGAGTTTAAAAAAAATAGAAGTCATCAAAATTCCCGATGGAAGCACATTCCGCGTAGAAGTAACCAAAAGTTCTTATGAAGTAGATACACTTCGCATTTGGGAAGTAGTGAAAAGGATAAGCCAGACTGTGACAGGAAGCGGGAAAGGGGGCAAGGTAAGGAGACACGGGCTGGCTCACGAAAGGTTCTGTAAGCCATGGTAGAGTTTAGATTTTATTTTAAAGGGAGATGGGAAGCCATTGTGGAGGGCTCAGCATTGCAATATGCTCTTATTTATGTTTTAGAAATTTTACTCCAGTTTTTGTGATGAAAATGAACTCTAGACAGTCAGGAGTGGAAGTTAGGGCACCAGTTAGGAAATTCTTCTACAGTAATTTAGGGCGCTGACGTTGGTGCCTTGGACTGTGGCGGTGGAGTCAGATGTGTCAGAATGTGGTGAGATGTGGGGTGTTTTTGAAACTAAAGGCAATATTCTGAGCTATTAGACTGGATGCAAGTTTATTTCTTTTTGTTTTTATTTTATAAGTTTTATTCTAATTTTTGTGGATGCAACTTTGGAGAGAAAGGGAGAGGAGTCAAAAATGATGCAAGTTTGGGCCTTCCTGGTGGTGCAAGGCGTTAAGTCTCATCACTGTGAAGCTTTAGGCAGCCACTGCGGCACGAGTTCGATCCCTGGCCAGGGAGCTTCCCACATGGCACAGAAGACCTCTCCTGTCTCTCCGCTGCTCCCCTCAGCAGTGTACTTCAGTAGATCCACCTGTTCTGCTCCCCACTCTGTCTCTGGTGAATCCTCTCACCACCCCACACCTCTGGCCTACACCCAATTCTTGTATGCATAAATAATAAAATAAACCTTTAAAAAATGATGCAAGTTTGAGGGCTGGAGAAAAGGTCCTATTTACTGGAAGAAAATACACTCGAGAAAAATCAAGCTATTGCTTGCAGACATCCCAATTTTGAGATGTTTGTTACACATCTGAATGAAAATGTCAAGCAGTTGATTCAATGCATGAATTTGGAGTTTGCAGGAGAGGTTGGAGGTGGAGCTATATATTGTCAGTGAAGAACATACACATGGCATGAAAATGGGATCACGCCAGGAGTAAGTGCGGGGAAGAAAGTGTTCAAGCACTAAGCCGCAAGGTCCTTCGGTGTCTGGGAGAAGAGGATGACACTTGAAAAGAAAATGAGAAACTTGAAGAAACTTGAAGAAAACTTGATGTTATTAGAGAACATATATTATAATGCTAATAACACATTATACTTTATTCTATGCTAAATGACAACTTATTCATTCATTCAACAAATAGGATTAAGTATTTATTAATAGGCCCGTCGTGTCCAGGCACTGCTTGCTTTTCTTCTCTATTATTGAGGTAATGTTGGTTTACGTCACTTATTTGTTATAGTTCAAACCATTCCAGGTGTATGTTTTCACACCAGCCCCACCACCAAAGGCCCCTTAATCCTTCACTGTGTTCTGTTGGGCCTGCTCCCTCCCCACACCTACCCCACTAGCTTCCCCTTCTGGTTGCCTCAGTTTTGCGGTCAGATATCAAGGGCTTGCTATTGGTTTGGTCTGAGTCTTTCTGTTTCTCTATAGTCCACATATAAGTGACACCATACAGTATTTGTCTTCTCTCTCTGACTTATTTTACTTAGCCTCACCCTCACATGGTAGGTCTGTTTTTAGTATTTGAGAAATCTCTGTCCTGTTTGCCATCAGGGCGTCACTAGTCTCCATTCCCACCGATAGCTTATGAAGGTTTCTTTCTCCACATTCTCACCAACACGTGTCTGGTCTTTTTGACATGGGCGCTCACTAGTGTGAGTCGGTATCTCACTGTGGTCTTGACTTGCATTTCTCTGATGCTAACTGATGCTGAGCCTTCTTTATCTTCCTCTAGGCATCTTTATGTCTTCTTTGGAGAAGTATGTATTTAGCGCTCCTGCCCGTTTCTTGATTGGGTTGATTGTTTTCTTTTTGTTGAGCTGTGTGAGTTCTTTATATATTTTGAATATCAGCTTTTTGTCAGATGTGTGATGTGCAGATACTTTCTCCCATTCAGTCAGGTGTCCTTTTGTTTTACGGATAGCATTCTGTGCAGAAGCTTTTTCAGTTTGATGAAATCCCATTTGTTTATATTTGCTTTTGCTTCACTTCAGGCACTGTTTTAGATGCTAGGAATGCAGCCATGAAGAAGGAAATAGCAAATTCAATTTTCTGTCTACATGGGATTTTCATTCTAGTGGGGGAAAGAAACAATAAAGAAGATAAAGAAGCAAATGATAGCACAAGCACACCACAGAGATACTTCAGTTCAGTTCCAGACTACCACAATAAAGCAACTATCATAATAAAGTGATCACATTAATTTTTTGGTGTCTGGTGCATATAAAATATACATTTACACTATACTGTACTCTACTAAGTGTGCACTAGCATTATGTCTAGAAAAAAGTATGGACCTTAATTAAATGTGACACCAAGACACAGTGAGTGCGAATTATTGGGAAAATTGGGCCAATAGATGCTCAATGAGGAATTGTCACAAACCTGGAATTTGTAAAAACACACAGTATCTGTGAAGCACAATCAAGGGAAAAGTAATTAAATGAGCTATGCATGCATTTTAGGTCGCAACAGAGGAAAATTAAAATAAAGCCAGGCTTTGCACTGTCTTTCCCTCTGTTAGATGTGCTTACCCTAGAAATCCATATGACTGGCTCTAGCCAAGACTTCTATTTTGCTTTAATATGATCTTTTCAGTGACAGTCTCCCTGGCAGTCAAATTTAAAATGCCAAATACTCCCACCATCCTCCATTCCTTGCTTCACCCACTTCTTTGCTGTATGTCTCTCTGTAGTACTGATCACCATTTTATGTATTCTTTGTTGTTGTTTATTTATACATCCATTTATTCATTTATTACTTGTGCTCCCCACTAGAGCTCAGCTCCTTAGTGGTAGGGATTTGTTTTTGAACTTTTCTGTTCACTTTTCCACCTCAGAATCCAAGAGACTTCCTGGCATGTATTACACACTCAGTAAATATTTGCTGAATAAATGAATGAATTACTCAATGAATAACCATTATCATCATTGAAAACACACATTGTCCTACCAACTACTTGGAGTATTGCTCCAAAAGATGCCTGTATTTTGAATTTCCAGTAGGTTTAACCATGGAGACAGATGACAGTCTGTAAAAAAAATTGATTAGTTGGTTAAGAGAGTTAGGTAATGTAAATCATCCTCTGATAGCTTTTAGAGTCTAAGGCAGAAAATAATATAATTCTTAATTAAATGCTCAGGATAGTTAGATTTACCAAAGATTAACTATAAATATTATTCAAATAAATGACCTCAGTAGAGGTATAAATTATATATATTGAGTGTACCTTTATGGCACACCGGAACTCCTAGTATAGTTAAATTTATTAGTATGCTGATAACTGTTTAATAAACTTAGATTGTGATTTTACCATCTGAAAAGCACATGATTATAGTTGTACTTTTGCATTCAGGACATAATAACACTTATTTTTCGAGCTAGGGGGTACCAACTTCTTGATTATACATGCAACCCTCGATTCCAAAGGAAAAGACTGATGTTGGGTGTGTGTTTTGATTTATAATGATTTCTAGATAAACATTGAGGAAAAATGTTTCCTTTTCAAATTTATGAGGAAAGGAATTTATTGCTCATTAAAAATACCCATCACATTTTATAAAATCGTATTTGCATTACAAAGATATCATGGGGTAAAACTTTGATAGATATTAAAATTCAGTGTGCCACGTATCTTGTTAAAGGTATGAACAGATACTATAAATATAGACCTCTATAAATAAGAAATCTCTTAATTTGCTTAATTAGAATTTTTCAAAATAAGTTATATTTGAGCCAGGATAAGATATTTTTCTACATCGAAAAGTAGGGATCATGCATTGCACATAGGCAAAACCTCACGGGGCAAAGTAATTATATGTAAGAGATATGGGATGATAAAAATTTCAGTGGCAGCAACCATTTTATGGAGGTAGAGGAAAGTTTCATTGGAAGTAAAACTGAGATTCATACTTTCTAATTAAACTTTATCATGGTTACCTGATACCCTTACCAGTGATTGTATTGAGGGGCTCTATTTAAGATGATTGCAGCTGGTGAGGTGTGAAAAAATTTTGCCATTTTCATGGCCCACAGTAACTCTGAGGAAAGAATTTTTTTTTCAAATCACTACATTTTAGGGTATTTTGTTGCATAGCAATGGCTAGCCAACACAACAAAGTGCCTGCCCTTTTTGTAAATACTCAAATATTCATAATTATTTTAAGAACTAATAGGCCCAATGGAAATTATGAATTTAAAAACTACAATAACAGAAGAGAAAGATCTACTGTATGACCTTAAAAGCAGATTGAAGATGTCAGAATAATCACCTTTATTGTTACCAAAACCAAAATGCAATGACATTGCTTGGTGAGTTGAGGCCACAAAAAGAAATAAAAGGTAGCAGGGATGATAAATATGTGTAATAATCTGTGACTCCCAGGATTCTGTCATGAGGGCAGATGAAAAGAAAATGTGCGGAGAGGACCAGAGAGACATTGGATTCTGTGGGGTGTGCTGAATTTGATCATTGACGTTCTTATAGAATGTTCTCAGTATTCCTGCTGGTCATCCCAGATGTCCATTAAGTGATTGGAAATGGGGGCAGCTGAAGAAGACACACATAGACTCAATAGTGCCTGGTGATCCAGAAACTGAAAAATGAAGAGACTTAATGTCACAAAAATCATAAAGAATCCACACAGCATATGTGCATGATGATGTGGAAATCATAGCCTGGCTGGAAATGATTTGGAATCTTCAGATTTGAAAAGTCAAACAGACATCTCTAAAACAATGACTGGTTTAGATAGGAAGAGAAGGTGGAAGGCTTTTCTACCAAAATCTACATATTAATCTAATATCAGGATCAGGTCCATTCTGAAAGCAGGCCATTTTTGTAGATGAAAAGGGAAAGTACTATTTTGCACTGGAAGCATCGGCCATGAAAATGTTTAATAGACTAAAAAGGTAAAAAGGCTCAGCAAAGGTTTAGATCAATTCACTGATGTAAGATGTAAAATAGCTGAATAAGGAGACTCAGACCCGGTTGCTAACCTTATGAGGGCAACCTGCATTTTCTTCACAGACCAAATCTTTTTGCTGCTGTCAGAACAGTCAAATGGACAATTGAACAGACCTAATACCTGTGTGCTTTATACTTTATGACTTCCCGAAGCTGGAAATTGCCTGCAAGTGCCGAGTCCAGATGGAATCTGGCATTCATTCTAAACTCATAAGTCATAAAGTACAAATAAAAAACCCTCCTAAGTCAGGCATAAATTACTAAAATAGATACACAGAGAAAAACGGGATCAGATTTTAGTGTTGTTAATCAGCTGAGTGTGTGAGTAAATTTTTGTGGCATTCTACACCCACCGATTTAATGTGTATTAAATATTTTGAGCAGTTAGGTATTTTGCATGGGAATATACCCTATATTATTAATCATGCTAGTTCGAGAACAGAGTCAGTCAAGTACAAATTAAAATATAATAGTCACAACTGTGGCGTTTGAAGAGACCTCAGGGAGTCTCTGGACCAGTTTTCTACCAAACCTGGGAAAGTTCTGCTTCAACTCATCACACACGCATTCAGCTAGAAATCCTTCAGAGAATGTCCTGCTCCGTGTGAGTGCTCCGTGTTGCACACACGACATGGTCGCACATGGTTTTCACAGTACAGCTGTCGCGGTTAGGCCTGCTTATGGGCAAGGAATCTGAGATTCAGACAATTTAAGTCACTTGACTGCAGCCCCACAGTTAGTGTTGGGGCCCATATGAAACACCTGCTCTCTACCTGACTTCATTTCCCATAGTCTGCCCACTAGTAATGACACTCTAGCTCACATGGCACACGATGACCCCTTCTTCCATTCCAGTCATTAGCCCCAGAGTCTTGTGTCTGAAAAGTCAGCGCCTTTTATTTCCAAATCATTCTTCCACGCAGAGGGTGTACGGTTTGTAAAGACCATACTCATGTTATCTGCTGAGACCCCCACTGCTACAGGTCCCCAGTTTCCTCTCCAGCTCCTCACCAAACAGTACGCAAGCCCCTGAAACCAGGGTGTCTTTGCTTTGGCAAAGGCCAGTTTCGAATAATGAAGTGGAAACTTACCAAGTCTTGGTCCTTACAAGAACAGCTTTGTCTGTGAGCTCCTCCCGCTGTGTAGGACTCAACTTCGCTCTTCCGGGACGAACTCTGCTAACGTACAGCAGGCTACATAGGGCATAGATGTATCACTTAAAATTTTACATGGATACATTTCAAAAGTGTGATAGTTATGAAAATGTCACTTGACTTTGTGAGACATCGCCAAGTCTTTGGCTTACAGCCAAAGCATTGTACACATATCCTATATCAGAGATAATGGGCCAGGCAGGGATTTCTGGAAGCAGCTTTTTGGATATCAGAAGTCCATCGAACTGTCACATTCTTAATAAAAAAGACCAGCATTCAAAGCACAGAGCAGAACCTCTTTATCTCCCTTGTCACCACACCACTAATAGCTAATAGGATATTATGGCATATCCTGACAGAACTTGAACCATAAAAAATACAAATTGGACTTTTCTTGGCTAATTTGTCAGTGGAGGGGGCTTATAGGAGAGAGAATAAAGACACATAACAATGGAGACTTAAACCTAAACCCTCAGAAATACCAGTGAACAAAATCAGAGCATGTGAGACAGTATTTTCAATTCATATCATAGGGTTTCTTTTAATTTTAGTGTTCCTTCAGGAAGAATTCATAAGCAAGTTAAGGTGATTTTTCCTAAAGGATGAAGCACAGAAAAATTTAATTCAATGTCACACATAGAAATACAGATTTGACCCAACGGCTTAACAGTTTCCTTCACTGTCAACTGTTTCTAATCTTGAATGTCCAATATTTCAGTTGATTTGTTACAGGTCCTTTATTAACTGGGGCAAGTTCTACAGGGCTGGTCTTTCAGCATCATATTCAAATGTATTCTCTGAAATCATGGAGTCTTTGTCTCTCTCTCTGACTCTCCTTATCTGTGTCTTATATATGTGAACACACAGCCTTTATACAGCCTTTACACAGGCTTTACACACAGCCTCTCTCACACTCAGTCTCCCAGTTATCATTAAAAATTCTCTCAAAGGGGCCTCCCTGGTGGCGCAGCGGGTTAGTGCAGCTCTGTGGAGCTCTTGGTGGCTACGGCATTGCCAGTTCAATGCCCGGCCAGGGAGAATCCCACATGGTGCAGCAGACCTCTCATGCCTCGCCCACTGCTCCCCTCAGCAGTGTATTTCCGTCGATCTGCCTGTTCTGCTCCCTACTCTGTCTCTGGTGAACCCTCTCGCCACCCCACGCCTCTGGTCTGTGCTCCAGCTTGTATGCATAAATAAATAAATCTTTTAAAAAATTCTAGAAAAAAGAAAATGTGGCATATGTAAATGGTGGAATGCAGTGATAGGAAGAAACTACTGCTACAGTAGTATGAATGAATCTCAAAAATGCTATTTGGGGTGTAAGTCAGTCACAACATATGGCATACTGTATGACTATTTCTGTGAAATTCTGAAAGGCAGAATGAATCTGTAGTGGTGGAAATTAGGTTGCTGGTTACCTGGGCCAGAGATCTGGAGAAGGAATTGACAGCAGAGGCTCAAGAGGGAGCATTTGAGGCTGGTGTTTTAATCTCGGTTGTGGAGGTGACTGTGCAGGTGTATTTGACAAATCTCATCACAGTGACTCATAAAACGGCTAGACTGGATTTTATATAAATTGTACCTTGAAAAATTGATAAGGTATATGACAATTGAGCTATCTATTTAAATCCAAAGATTTAACACTGCTTTGTTTACAATTTAAGATAAAAATGGTAACTCCTTCTATTGCCTATGATTAAAATGTGCTATGACCAAAAAAGCTTTATAAATGCCACTTGTAAATCTTTCCTTGTGCATTCTTTTCCAAATTGACATTTTCTCAATTTGCCTGCTATACATATGTATATACATATTTATACATACATCTCTCTCTCTCTCTCTCTCTCTCACACACACACACACACACAAAGTCCATGCTTTCACTGATGTTTTCAAGGAAGTGTAGGTGAATTGGGGCAATTAATGTACAACATGGGATAACACCAGTTGTAACCTGGAGGTTAATGAGAAACACCATCGGTGAATAGTGTTCACATGATAATCCTACACCTCACTTTTTTCAGACAGACATTTACTGTTCCTACTCAAAGGGGTGAGGAACAGTATTGATTTACTGCTGCCGGCTGACATGGACCAGAGGTGAGTCTCCAGGGAGCCAGTGAGACAAGAATGCTGAGTCACTCCAGTTTGATTAGAGTAGCTATGCCCCCCCCCACTTGCTTCAACATTATACATCACTTTACAGCTCAGAATTCTTCGAAGTCTGTCTCTCACAGGCCCTCATAGCAGCCTTGGTGGGAATTCTCATTTCCCTATTGCAATCGTAGAGAAGCCAGCACTCGGTGAGGTCTTCTCCAAGGTCGCGCGGGAATGAAGTGTGGGGTCCAGGACTAAATGTCAGGGTTTCTCACCCCATTCAAGTGATTTCCCTCCATAAATCTGCCCTTCCTGCTCTGACCCAGCTAACTTATTTTGACAAAAAATTTAACCCAATGATTGAAGCTCAGTGGAAAATGCTTTCGTAAGTATTCATATCTCTGTGTCCCTGTCCAAATCGTTGACTTCTTCATGTGTTCACCCCAGAAGTTAAGCAAGATGGGGTAGGTAGAAAAATAAAATGTATACAGACCACATGGAATGTGGAAAAGTATAGTTGATTAAAACTGCAAGCATCATCGAGGCTTCCCTGGTAGCACAAGGGTTAAGTCTTAGCACTATGAAGCTATCTGCAACATGAGTTCGAACCCAGGCCAGGGAGCTTCCCACAGGGCGCAGCAGACCTCTCATTTCCCCGCCGCTCCCCTCAGCAGTGGATTTCAGTGGATCTGCCTTTCTGCTCCCCACTCTGTCTCTGGTGAATCCTCTCACCACCCCACACCTCTGGCCTGAACCCTAGTTCTTTTTTTTTAAAGATTTATTTATTTATGCATACATGAACTGGGGTATAGGCCAGAGGTGTGGGGGTGAGAGGATTCATCAGAGACAGAGCGGGGAGCAGAACAGGCTCATCCACTGAAGTCCACTGCTGAGGGGAGCAGCGGACAAGGCAGGAGAGGTCTGCTGCACCATGTGGGAAGCTCCCTGTGGCCGGGGATCGAACTCATGCTGCAGTGGCTGCGGACAGCCTCATAGGCTGAGACTCAACCCGTTGCGCCACCAGGAAGGTCCTGCACCCCAGTTCTTGTATGCATAAATAAATAAATCTTTTTTTAAAAAAATGCCAACACCCAATCTTAAGTCAGGGAGCCTGTGCAAACAAGCCATTGGAAATCCCAGGCAGCAGGCAATAAGCTTTTGCCATTTCCGCCAAAATAAGCAGATTGCTGTGAATAGGGGGGTCCCAGCGCTCTAGTCAAGCTGGGGGTTTCACTTCTGTTTGAGACAGCGTAGTGTCGTATTGTCCTTAAAAGTCGCCATTTTGGAATCAAGTAGTCCAAGTACCGTCCAAACTGATTGCAGCTACCGTTCTCTTACAACCACTTACGGCTGTCAGACCGCGGGCAGGCTGCAGAACCTCTCTGAGCCTTGTCTCTTTAATAGGAAAAGCAGTGGCACCTCACAGGGTGGTTGGGAGGATTAGAATCAGTACTGATAGTTCATTTTCTTCTGTAAATATCAGCCGTGGTTATTAATAACTAGTAACTAATAATTATGCTCTTGGTATTCCCCCCCCCCAGTATGTAACCAAGCCTTGCATATACTGGGTGCTAACCAAGTACTACTTGCTGAATTTAAATAAAGTACATTTTTTCTTTCTTTTTTATATCATCAAATGTGCTATGACAAGTTTTTTTCAAGTATATACTAAAGTGGTGGTCCTAGGGAGATGATCTCTTGTATATTCATCTTATATATTCCACAATAATCAAAATGTCGCCAATATCAAGAGATTGTCTTTAGCAAAAGGACAGGTAGAGGGTCTGCTACGTCCAAACTGCCATTGCTTCTGGTTTCCTGCTCTTTGGTGTGTCTAGGTAAGGCATCTCTCTCCTAGTCACGTCTCGGCACATGCCCACCCAGCCCGCAGCACTTTCTGCAGCACTTTACGTCAAAGCAGGGGCGGGCACATCTGCCTAGTGGCAGACAATCCACTCTTCTCTATTTCTATCATCTCACCAGGCCTGAAAAGACCAACAACAGCATGACTGCTGAACTTAACCTTTTCAAAATAATAGCATCTTAAATATTTTAAAGAGTATGCACTATTCAAGCCATACAAAAAGATGAAGAATAAACAGCATGGAGGGAGCGACCCAGTTATTGCCACGAGCATGAAAAGAGAAAGGGGCGGGAGGGACACTTTGAGACCAGCAAGCTGATGACCGAGTCGCACGCATGGGCCGTATCTGAGTCTTCTGGCATGCATGATGCCAAGGAATTATTGTTTTGGTTCATAGAAGTAATGGCATTATCTTTTTTGAAAGTTTTTTTTTTTATATTTGTACTGCAGCATATTGGAATAAAATAATACATTGTGAGGGACTGGCTTTAAAATATACTTTAGAGAAAAAGAACGAGAAAATGAAGCAAATATGGCAACATTTTGATGATTGTGGAATACATAAGATGAATATACAAGAGATCATTTCCTTAGCACCACTACTTTTGTATATATTTGAAAAAACACTTGCAATAGCACTTTTGATGATATCAAGCTAAAGATACAACAAATACCTGTGTATCCGAACTCAGGGTAGTGGGGAAATGCCAATTTCATTATAAATTCCCTGCACCAATTACCTCCACTCCCTCCAGAAAGGACCCCTGAACTGGCTATGGTGTTCATTATGTCTCATTACTCTTTATGTTTTCTCTGCGTATTTTTGGTCAGTATGATGTGTGTGATTCATCCAGATAGCAAAATAGAGTCTCCCCGAAGCAGCCTCCATGCTCTCTTCCTGACCTGAGCAAAGTTTATATCAGCGTTGAAATGTCCTCGATAAACCACGACTGGGTGGCCTACTCTGTTGTTTGTAAGAGGTCGTGTAACATTATTGAGTGACGACCTCTACAAAAAAGAATTCTGTCATCACTTAAAGATGACAAGATTTTTGCTTCCTCCAAATTTATTTTTCTTTACAAAAATCATAGAATACATTAATTAAGTTTCCACTGAAAGCTGACACATTTTTACTACCTCAACAAAGTAAATTAAGGCATATTAATTTTGCCATTATTGGAAGAGTTGACATATTTTGGCAAAATCTAAAGCTCTCTAAACATAATCCTGTCCAAAGTGATGGTCATAGAGTGGAGAATTCCAGCTAGCCATGATTTATTTATTTTGGATGTTGTTTGAGAAAGGCTCCAGAATGCGTAGAGTTGTCAGCTGTCTCATTCAAGGGTATTTTTCTGCCCAGTGTCTTGAGGAGAAACAGTCCCACATGTGGATCTTCCAGAACACTGGAGGGCTATTGTCAAGTAGCATCTTAGGTTGGTTTCAAGATAGTCTCGGTCAGATAGTAGGTGCAGAATTAATGCTGATAGGTAATATTTTCCCTGGTTGGAAATGCCCTAGGGACAGAGTCTATTGAACACATAGGCTGGCTATCTTTAGACGCTCACTCTCAAGGAGAAAAGATAAGAAAGTAAGTTGTCTGAATGTAACTGCATGTCTGGTGGCTTGAGGCAGAACTGACTTCAGGATAGTCAGGTAATAAAAATAGAAAAAAACCCACATCTTCGATGTGCTCTCGGGCTTGACAACCGCTCCAGAAAGTTGTTGCTTTTTGATCTGCAAGGGGGGGCAAGGTTCTTGCTCACTCCCCCTGGTCGGAAGGCTTCGCGCCTGCTCTCCTCACCCCAGCCTTGGTGCTATTGCAGTTATTTCCCCCCTTTCTAAACCAGAAGCCCAACACTTTACCTTTGTTGCACTTGCTAATGATGAAACTTTCTTTAACTTAATTGACAGTAATTTAATTGGTACATCTTCAGCTACTGTGGTAAAGAAAGATGAGCAGGTTAAGGTATGACTAAGTGTACTTTTAAAGGAACCTCTCGGTTATGCCTAATGGGATAATGTCCAATGGAGAGTTGTGGGTTTCAAAAATGGTCTTTTTTAAGATGGCAGGCTGATGGCCACACAAAGTTTTCTGTTCCTCTCCGACTCACGTTGAGTAACCACCTCTTTGTTCTGCTCGTACTTGGGATTCGGTAAACATTTGTTGAACTGATTCATGAACTGTCCCTTCCTGTGCAAACTTACCAGACTCCTCCAGGCAGTGTGAAATTTTTCTCCCTTCTATGCTCCTATAATATTGATAAAATATCCACATATTTCGCAGAGGTGCTGGGGTTTACTGGCACATACTTCTCAGACTGACAAGACTCTCGGGATGCCTCTAATGCTTATTCATGGCACGTGGTGTTTGAGCACACACAAAAGTAGCTGCAGCACTTCAGAGTCACCGCTGCCTGGAGTGAGAGGTAGGTTGATATAGAAATTGTTAAAATTGGTTTAGAAAGAAGAGGCTCTAAGAGCTATCAGAGAGTGCTTGACATGTCGTTGTATCTTCTATAATTGTACCAGCTTGTCATTTATCCAAAAGAACCCCCCCGGCCTCCCTGGTAGCGCAGGGGTTAAAGTCTCAGCACTATGAAGCTATCCGCAGCCACTGCGCCATGGATTTGATCCCCGGCCAGGGAGCTTCCCAATGGCGCAGCAGACCTCTCCTGTCTTGCCCGCTGCTCCCCTCAGCAGTGTATTTCAGTCAATCTGCCTGTTCTGCTCCCCACTCCGTCTCTGGGGAATCCTCTTGTCCCCCACACCTCTGGCCTACACCCCAGTTCTTGTATGCATAAATAAATAAATCTTTATAAAAACAACAACAAAAGAACACCCCACTTGCCCCAAATGAGACTAGTCTCTGTACTGAACACGTGATTTTTATGCTTCCCAAGGTTACTACTAGTACTGAGAACACCTGTTAGCCAGCGGGGATGGTGACAGTGTCACACTGTCTGGTGCTTGTTTGCCTGTGTGACGTTCTTCACCAGCTTGTTCCCTCCTGAAAAGACCGGCCAATGTCTTTTTTTAAATTTGGTGTCACTGTCACGTTGCATAGCGGGTATAAACTCACGAAAATCCACTGAAATGTAAAACCCATGGACACATATTGTTGGGATACAGGATGAACCTAGCTGGGAGTTCCACATTGAAAACCTGAAGCCAGTGAGGTTTGGGCACATATTTTTATTTTGAACAGAGAGGAATATATTTTTTTCAGGAACGTCTCATTGAATATTACCTAAGACAAGCATCTATGGGTAATTTTAAGAAGATCTGATGGCTACTCTTAATACCTGATTCTCCAGGATGGCCATGAAGAAAATGTATGTGTAAGGAGATAAGAGACAGAGAGACAGAGAGAGAGGAGAAGCAAGCATGGCAAACTGAGAAAGCCTTCTATTTTTTCCTCTTGACTTCGATCATATTACTTATAGAAGAGGGGGAAAATAATACCAGGAGAAGGTCCAAAAATGAAGTATTTCCTAGTTTTACTAATACAGTGGTTGGGCCGACCTTAACTACTGATAATCTGGACAAAGGGAGCAATTCTAAATCGAACTTGACACAGAAACTTTGTTTATATTAGAACAAAACATTTCCCCCACCCTTGGGTAAAGTGATACAGTTCCTTATTTGCCTGAATATAATTCCCATACTCATGCTTCACTTCTGATAAGGGGGGTAAACACTTTGGAGCTCTAAAATATATGTATGTTTTAACTACCTTAAGACCTCGTTTTATATTCATCTCCTACTGTCATTTAAAAAAACTCAAAGCCTAAAGGAAGTTCTGTATCCTAAACTATACATTGTTATTGTATATCTATTATCCCTCATGGCATAAGTATTTTACTGAGTACAAATTGTTAAAATGGAATCGTTTAAATTGAACTGCCCATATATCTGATCAAATTGAAAACATTATCTAACTGTTGTCAGACTACATTTAGCAAAACTTGAAGGTGGGTTACACAGATGATGCTCTGAATCATTTTATTTCTTTACTCCAACTTGGCTGTGCACAGCGTGTGTATGAGTACAGTTATTGAATTAACAATGATTCAGCCATTGAAGGATTTCTGCTAGTGACTGCAAAAAATGTTTCTATTGAAAAGCATAAAATACATCTACATTTTCCTAAGAAGCTGCTAATAAGTTATCATTTCTGTTTCATTTCATGTAAATCACTGATTCCCAAGTTAGACCAATGATGCAAAATATACTACTGTGAAGTGAGTCCAGAGCACAAAGCTTGGTGGCAGGAATTTAACTGCAGTGCTTCTTGTCTTAAAAGTCCAGTAACTGGGAAAAGAGAAACTAAGGCTAGATCACCTGCTCAAGAAATTCACATTTCAATTCATTCTCAATCAGCCTGTCAAAAACTGATGGTAAACTTGACAGTTAAAAATTTTATTGTAGATTTATGATACATTAATTGTTTATTCCAACTATTCTAACTTAAATTCTAGTATGCTAACTTAACTTTTGAAAGTAAGGCAGAAATATGAGAGAGCTTAGATTGTGTCTACAGACTAGTCTGCAAAAACATGTTTCTGACGGTTGTTATGTTTAGCCATTCAGAAAGATTAATTTGTCTTATGTATCCTAATGATTAACTAAAATGTCATCTATCTAAATTTTGTGTGCTTTTTGTTTATGCTTATGAAGATTAGTTATATATTGAAAACTTGTTACCCTTTTAATATATTAAAACAAATATAGAAGGAAATGTATGTGTTAGAATGAAGCTTTGCATCGACACATTCAATTGGTGTAAACTATATGATGTCCTTTGCAATTGAAAGCATAATTAATACACTAGTAATAGGTTTATGAGAGTTGAATAGGTGATGTGCAAGAGATTTTGGGGGTGAGAATGTTCTGTCTGAATGTGATGGGCACATGACGTGGTGCATTTGTCAAAACACATAGAAATAGACAACATGCAGAGCCAACCCTAATGTAATTAATTATGATTTATAATTTTTATGTTATAACAATTAACAATTAATAATTATTATGATTCATTAATGGTAATGTGGTTTCTGTGATACTGATATAATGTCTAGGAACTGGGAGAAAGCCTTCGAGGAAATCCCAGACATTCTTTATGGAAAAAAGTAATCCACGATAGGCTTCTCTTCCAGTACATGGGATTTTGAAAAAGTATTTCACAGTGATATGTCTTTTACTATGGATCCCAGAAAAAAAGATTTGGCATCTTTACTGCACAGCTTTGGCCAACAGGGTCTCCATGGACCATTCCAGCTCTGCCATTTTGCATTGAGATTACATAGGTTGCTTCTCAGTAGTGGATTTAGAGCACCAGAGACAATTACAAATGTGATTGTGGATAAGTTCTTGTTATACATTTTTTAAACTGTATATTTATATGTGAATGTGTGTATTTTTGTGTGTTTATACAACAGAGGAAATTCCTGGGGGGAAATATAACCACTGACATCCTGAAAGAAGAAGTCATATGTATCTGGTGATAACAGAAACCCCAGGTGTGAGGCTATTAGTGAGGCACTGTTCTTGAAGCAGATTTCTTCGGCTGAGTCCTTTAAGTGTCTACCTACAGGAAATCACTGCAAAATAGGGAAAATTCCCCCAAAGCCTAAGTTAACCTTCATTCGGATGTTGGTGAACAAATTCTTCAAAGATAGTCTACTTCCTTCTACTTCAAGGACAGATTAGGAACACAGGCTACAACTGCAGGTAGCATGGTGTACACTGAACTTGCCGTCAGAAGACGTGACCTTCATCCTCACCTCTGCTGCTTCTAAGTTGTGTGACCTTCAAATACTAACTCAGCCTTTCAAAATTTATTGAGTCTAATCTGCTTATTTTATAGTGGTTGAAAATAAAAATAATGGTGGCAATCTAACAACACGTAATTAAAAGAAGGGAAAAGAGGTTTAAATCAATAACTTCCCAAATGATGTTGAGACGACTTTAATTAAGGCTGTTCTAATTGCTAATTCTCTAATACTGCTACAGCCAAGCTCCTGGAATAAGTATCTATAAATCATGTCTTTACTTCATTACCTCCTATTTCTCACTCCAGTTTCTCTTCTGTCCACACAACTCCACCAAAACTTAGTTCTCTGAGCTTTACCAACGACTTCCCTGTTGCATACTTTTCAGTAGATACTTTTCAGATGTCTTGTTAGTTTACCTCCCAGCAGCATTGGCCAAAGTTCTTAGCCTCCTCTTCTTGAAACTCTTACTTCTCTTAGCTTCTGGTTCTCTACCTTTCCTCCTAGCTCTTTGGCATCTCTTATTTGGGCTCATTGGTATATTTTTCTTCACATAATTTATTATCATTGTTGGGTTTCCATAGCCTGTAGCCTTGTCCCCCTTCTTTAACTAAAACTTCAACTATTCACCCATGTATTGAGGACTAGTTAATGATTTCAGCCCAGATCTCTTCTCTGACCTCCACAAGTAACAATTTTCTCGAAATCTCCATTTTGCTATCTTACAAACACATCAGAGTGTTCTCTTTTTATTTCCTTTGTAGCACTTACCACAGTTTTAATGTGTCCTTTGCTGTTATGGATCAGTATAAGTCTTGTCCATTATACTGACTCCCTCTGAGAGCAAGAAATATCTTTGTTTTGTTCAGCATCTTGTGTGTACTAAATGTGGGGTAAATACCCAATTATTGACTCGGTGAACCTCAGGGATGTAGTCCTTTTCTGACCCTTAAATCTTCTTTCTCACATTCAGGGATCTTGAGTTGCTGTTGTCTCTATCTGAAATGCTTTTAATTTCTAATTTCATATGGCTTGCTTCTTCTCATCATTCAAGTCTCAGCTCAAATGATATATTCTAAGCAAATCCACAGCTAACATCATTCTCAATGATGAAAAACTAAAAGGTTTTTCATTCAGATCTGGTACAAAACAAGGATGTCCACATTCACCACTGCTATTAAACATAGTATTGGAAGTCCTAGCTAGAGCATTTAGGCAAGAGAAAGATATAAAAGAGATCTGAATTGGAAAAGAAGAAATAAAACTATCATTATCTGTAGGTGACATGGTAGTATACATAGAAAACCACAAAGACTCCACTAATAAACTAATTGAAAAAATAATTCAGTTCATCAAAGTGGCAGGTTACAAAATCAGTTTACAAAAATCAGGTAACTTCCTATATGCAAGCAACAAGCTAGAAGAGATAGAAATCAAGAAAACCCATTTATAATCACACAAAAAATATGAACTACTAGGATTAATCTTAGCAAATAAGGTGAAGGTATTGTGGAAATTGACATAGGCAAAAGACCAGGAGGCACTCAAGAATACAGTAGGCGCAGGTTTATTACACTAGCGGACCCAGGTGGAGCTCACTTCCAGAGACCTGGGCCCCAAACAAAGAAAATGGGGCTTTTATTCAAAACTGCTCAGAAATGGAGTAAAGTATCTTTAAGGGGAGGAGTTTTGCTCACAGGCAGATGTCTTATCAGTAGGGACAATGTGCAATCTGGGATCTTCTTGTCCTTGGTATGTGGGCCAAGTTTAGCCAGGGCAAAGGTGACTTCTAAGCTGGGGTGGGGGAGGGGGATCTTATAGCTCTTGTAGCCAAGGCTTTTCATTGCTGAGGCTTTTCTGTGTGTTAACTCTTTCCTGGTACAAAGGAACTATACAGTGAAAACTATAAAACATTGCTAAAAGAAACAGAGGACACAAAGAAATGGAAAGATATTCCCTACTCATGGATATGAAGAATTAACATTGTTAAATATACCATCTTTCCCAAAGCAATATGCTGTTTCATTTTAATCTCTAATAAAATTTCAATGGCATTCTTCAAAGAAACAGGAAAACATTACTGAAATTCATATGGAACCATAAAAGACCCCAGATAGTCAAAACAATGCTGTCAAAATGGAAGAAGAGGGGTGGAATCAGACTGCCAGACTTGAAACTATACTACAAAGCTATAATGATCAAAATAGTATGGTAGTAGAACAAAAGCAAATATACAGACCAATGGAACAGAATTGAGATCCCAGAAGTAAACCCACATTTATATAGACAATTTCTATGAAAGAAACAATATACACCAAACAAGCAAAAGTCCCTTCAATAAATTGTCTTGGGAAAATTGGACAATCACATGAAAAAGAAAGAAACCAGGGCCTCCCCGGTGGCGCAGCGGTTAAGTGCTGCGCTGTGGAGCTGTCAGCAGCGGCGATGCGAGTTCGACGCCCAGCCAGGGAGAATCCCACATGGTGCAGCAGACCTCTCCTGCCTTGCCCGCTGCTCCCCTCAGCAGTGTATTTCTGATCTGCCTGTTCTGCTCCCCACTCTGTCTCTGGTGAACCCTCTCGCCAGCCCACGCCTCTGGCCTGCACCCCAGCTTGTATGTATAAATAAAAAAAAATAAAATAAAATAAAGAAAAAGAATGAAACCAGACCACTACCTCGTACCATACACAAAAATTAACTCAAAATGGATTAAAGACCTAGATGGAAGACCTGAAACCATAAAATAAATAGGAGAAAACATAGGCAAACCACTCCATGACATAGACTTCAGTGATGTATTTGTGGATTCATCTCAGCAACAAGAGAAACAAAAGAGATTTAAACAATTGGGGCCATATCAAACAAAAAAAGCTTCTGCATAGTTAAAGGAAACTCACTAAACCAGAAAGACACCATACTGAATGGGAAAATATATTTGCACACTATACATCTGACAAGGGACTGATATCTGAGATCTACAAAAAGCTTATACAACTCAACAGAAAAAAAAATAACCCAGTCAAATATTGGACAGAAAAGCTAAATAGGAACTTCTCCAAAGAGGACATACAAATAGCCAAGAGGCAAATGAAAAAATGCTCATCATCACTTATGATTAGGGCAATGCAAAGCAAAACCACGATGAGATACCACCTCACACCTGTGAGCATGGCCCATATCAAAAAGGCTGAAATAACAAGTGTTGATAAGGAAATGGTTAAAAGGAGGCCTCATATACTGTTGGTGGGGATATAGACTGGTGCAGGTCCTATGGAAAACGGTATGGAGGTTTCTCAAAAGATTAAAAATGGATCTGCCATATGACTCAGCAATTCTCCTATGTATAGACCTGATGAGTGCAGAAACACTAATTTGAAGGCATGGATGCACTCTAGTTTTCATTGAAGCACTATTTATAATAGCCAAGTTATAAAAACAACCTAAGTGTCCAAAGATGCACGAGTGGATTAGGAAGATGTGATATTCATACATACAGTGGTATACTATTCAGCCATAAAAAAGATGAGTTCTTGCTATGAGCATCAACATGGATGGAAGTGGAGGGGATTATGCTAAGCAAGGTAAGTCAGAAGGTGGAAGACAAATACCAGATGGTGTCACTTATATGTGGAATATAGAAAAGCAAAACAAAGGGTCAGATAAAACCAAACCAATAATAAACCCTTGACATCTGACTGTAAAATTGGGGCTGTGAGAGGGGTAGGAGGAGCAAAAAGAGCAGAGTGTGGAGAGGGCACAGTGGACTATGGCAGAGGAATGTGGGTGCCTCGGTGGTACAGGTGGTGGGGTAGCATACACCCGAAGTGGTGTGAACCTGCACCTCCAAATCATATACAGTGCAGTAGCAGTGTTACCTCCATTGAGGAAAAAAGAACCAATGAAGCTTGACATTAGATCAGCACCGTTAGAACTGAAATCCTACTAGCTGTGGGACATAGGCCAGGTTTCCTAATATCTTTAACCAACGTGGCCCCATGAATCAAAAAAGATGTCATAATGTTGTTGAGAATACTAAAGCATAAACACATACTTAAAAAACCAGCCATGTCCTCAGGACGGCTTCGCCTGATGCTGCGCAGGTGTGCCCTAACCTGGTCTCAGCCATGGTGCTTGGCCGCGTGGTAGGGTCGTCTGGCCTGGGTTCCTTTGCTTTTTCATCTCACCAAGAGAACTCAGGGCTCCTAAGAATAGAGATTTGGTCTGGACTGTTCACCAGGGCAGCCCTGCTGCTCAAGAAATTTGTTAATGGATTTCTTAAGAGAAAAAAGGTCATTTAACTAAATTATCAAAGTAGTATATGAAAGAGCAGAAGAGACTGTGCTGCTGGGGATATGGGAAGACTCTATGGAGGAGGAAACATTTGAATTGTGAATTCTGGGATAAACAGGACTATAACTGTCAGAGCCAGTGCCTTCCTGGTGGTGCAGCGGTTAGGCGCTGCGCTGTGGAACTGTCGGCGGTGACAACACGAGTTCGACGCCTGGCGGGAGAGATTCCCACATGGTTCAGCAGACCTCTCCTGCCTCGCCCACGGTACCCCTCAGCAGTTTATTTCCCTCGATCTGCCTGTTCTGCTCCTCACTCTGTTTCTGGTGAACCCTCTCGCTGCCCCACGCCTCTGGTCTGTACCCCAGCTTGTATGTATAAATAAATCTTAAAAAAAAAAGAACTGTCAGAGCGTGGCTATGGGAGTAGAATTCCAGACTGCAAGAGCAGCTGAAGCTAAAGCACAAATTGGAGAATTGAGGTGTCACCCACCCCATGCATGGCAAATAGATCAATTAGAGTAGAAGAAAAGTAAAACTGGAAAGATACGTTGAGATATGTCACATGAGGTCTGGCATGAATATGAGCACTGAGGAGCATTAAAACAAAAGGAACAAAACTGCGGCCTGATCAGATCTTTGTTTTAAGATGATAAACCACAAAGCATAAAGAATGATGGCGTGAAGAGGTACTAAGAGGAGAAAGGGAAAATTGCTCTGTGCCAGGACCAGAGTAGAATCTGATTTGAGAAGTGACTTTGAAGGAAGAAAAGAGTAAGCGATACAGACTGGAGAGGCTTGTTAACTGCCTGCCTGTGTCAAGTGCTCTTGTTACTGCTTTGATAGTAACATTTTTTTTATGGCACAAAGGAGCTTAGTAGTTGGAACAACAGTGGATGGGGAGATAAATGAAGGTTTGGAGAGGAGTTTTGAAGATGTCTGGGTATATGGATAGAAACGACAGCTGGCGATTGAGTGTTTGCGTCTGGAATTCAGTGGAATGAACAGGGTTATCATGAATACTTGGGAATTATCAGCTCTTATCTGGTACGCAAAATAAAATAATGGATGAAAGTTCCCAGGGATGAGAAGAAAGGATACAGCTAATTGGTGAGTAAGGATGGACATTTACATTAAGGAACTCAAAAAGGCCTAGAGAATATTCGAACAAAGAGAAAGAATTGAGCTGAAATATGCAGCATGTGTGTGTCCACGAAAGCCTCTTACTGTCCTTAGAAAGATGAGTGTAAAAGGCGTTGTCGCATGGTACAGACAGCTGTAAGTTACCAGCTCACCCCTATTTAACTCTGAGAGCTGGGGACTTCTTAATGTCAGATGTAAAGGTCTGTAATTCTGCCCAAAACGCAGTAGCACATGGGACTGTCCCCCTGGAGCTTGAGTGTTGACATTCTGCATGCTCTTCTCCACATAATGTAACCTTCTGAGTGACATCTAGAAATCTCACCAATGCAGGGCATTTCAGAACTCCTCTTGATAGTGTGTAACATATAAAATAAAGTGGCTAGAGCAATGATTTTTGAATCTTTATCATGAGATACGTTTGCTTAAATGAATTTTGTGTCCTCAAATTCTACAAATATGGGTGCGAACAGGTGTGTGTGTGTGTGTGTGTGTGTGTGTGTGTGTGTGTGTGTGTGTGTGTGTGTGTGTGTTTTCCTGAATTTGAACTTAGGAAAAATCAAGGGTATGCAGTACGATTCTTTTTATGGCTGACACTGCAGATAAATTGCCTATTTGGGTTATAGTGATATTTAATCCTAGGGGAGCAGAGGACACAGATTCAGATGCATTCTGTGGTGATGATAACTTTAGTTGTGAATTCTTCCATTTGGAATTCGTAATTATAATGTCCCCATACTTGAGGTTATTCTCAGCTTTCAACCCTCTGATAAATCTGTCTACACAAAACGGCAGCTGGTCCACTGGCAATTGAACTGCTTTTGGTGACATAATTTCATGATGTTTTTTAGAGTCTCTGAAAGAGAGCAGCTGCCCAGCAGCAGCGCCCAGGGAACTGGGCTTACGTTTCCCTACGGACGAGGAGGCTGTGTGGGGTGACAGTTGGAGAGAAGGAGCAGGTGAATAACTCCCTTTCCTCCTGCGCTTGATAGCATCACTGGCCTTGTTCATGTGGAAAAGGAATTGGTGATCACTATAGTTCAAGAAAAAAAAAATCAGGTCCAAAGTCTTTTCAAATTCAATTCTGAAATGAGACTATGGTAAAATAATCATAATCATAATCATAATAAACAAACAGGTAGGTAGGTAGGTAGATAGAGAGATAGATAGATAGACATACAGATAGAAGAGATGGAAAAATCCAGGTGGTTTGAAGGCCAAAGCTGGCAGTCTGTGCCGAATTAGTCCTCTTAGCTTAGTTTCAGGTTAGGTTTTATAGTTAGTCTGTTTTGCAGAGAGCGGGGACAGTTTGCATCTGACCTTGCAGGACAGACAGACTGCTGGTTTGAGGGCAGTGGGAACTGGATGTGAACCGCAGAGGGACCGCCCCAGCCCATGTTATATCGAACATCTTGTAAATGATTCACGTCCCAATTGGCTCCCCCGAAAGTGACTTCCTTCCACCCTCCACCCTCCCAGTCTCTTTCTTTATCTCAGCCCCCTGTATTTCTCCCTCCGAGGGCTTCTCAGCACATTTCTCTTTATGTATACTTTGATTTCATCATTGGAAAAAAGTCATTTCATTCTCTGTTTAACCAATCCATGTGGAGAGCCTACTATGTCCCGAGCCATGTGTAGATTTTGAGGCTACAGTAGGAAACAAGTCAGATAAGTCTCTTCTCTCACAGAGCTCACATAAGGGTGATGATAAACACAGATTACTAAGAAAATATCTAATAGCAATACATCTTGCCAAGAAATAAAAGATGGCAATATACTAGAGAGTGATTTGACGGTTACTTAGCACTGAGTCACTGAAGTGTATTAGAGAGTTCTAGTGAGGTGACATTTGCACAAAGGTGTGTCAGCCAAGCAGAAATGTGAGTGGTGAGGGTCGGGGTGAGGGAGCACTTTCCAGGCAGAGGGAAAAGCAAGTTCAACTTTCTTTGGTTGGGAAAGAGCTTGGCGTTGTCCATGCTTGGCGGGAGAGCCAGTGCGAGTGGGGTCGAATGAGTTGGGAGGGGCCCTCAGGTCAGAGACTGGGGGGAACCCAGGCCTGTAGGACTCTGAAGGCCTAAGAGGTAGGGAGGTGAACAGGCGAGCCGTGGAACAGCTTGGAGCTTTCAATTTTGGCTCTTTCACTCACCAGGGAGGCAGAGCGTAGTCTGAGCTGTGATAAACCCTGTGTTTTGATGAAATATTAATTCACTGACTCTCCTATGACTGGAGAGATGCAGAATTATCCCCTTTGGCTAAGTTTCTTTTCAAGCTCTGCAAACCTTCCCTTGTCTTCTAAAATTGAGAGTACAGATTCTGGGGCTTCTTTAATAGCTGTGCTGGCCACAGAGAACGTCCTTTAGTGGCCACGGGTAACTTTACATGTGCCTGGAAAATTCATTCCAGACAGCTCTGGAAGGTCCACTTTTTGATGGTTCTTCTTAGGTCAAGTCTTTCTGGAACAAGGACCTGGAGAACTGTTCAACCCGCCAATACCACACTCGGCTCTTCTCCTCTGCCCTCTACAGGCATCTGTTCATCTGCCCTTGAGTACTGAGTTCCTGTTGTGTTCCAGACAATTCCTTAGGACCGGAAAGATGGTGAGTATACAGGAAGGTCTTGTTCTGATGGATCTAGGGTTTCATTAGGGAGAGCCAAGCAATACAAAGTAAAACTAGAATAAATAGAAACCAAACAAGAATTTTTCTGCGAGTATTAAGTGCTTTCATGAACATAAAACCAGATGACACAAGACTTCTTGGAGGAGAGGACCACTTTAAATGGGGGCTGGAGGGAGGAATTCAGGTGTGGCCTCTCTGAGGATGGACAGTGGAAGCTGAGAATACCCCAGATACGGGGTCTATCCCCCTCACCCAAATCAGCTGTACTGGCTAAAAGGAAAGAGTCGGTACAACCAGAGCGCAGCCCCGAGAGTGTTCGTGTTTGTGTTTTAAGTTCTCCTCTGAGTCTTTTCTGGAATGTTTGAACTAAGTATTGAAACGCCACTTGATTAACAAGACTGCAAGACTGCTTCTGCTGTTGATACCCAGAGATTAGAAGCCTGGCAGGGTCCTCTTGGGCAGCTCCCCCAGCAGTTTGCTGTGGGCACCCTTAGTCATCTGTCCCTCAGCTTTCAAGTGACCGTTTGCTTGAGGGGATTGTGATGCTCTGATGACAAAGTGAATAGGGCCACTGTGTAAACATTCCTTCAACGCTTTTCAAGAGTTTTGACTGGAAACAAGGTAAAGAAAAAATACAGTCTCGTGGGCCTGATGAGGGTTCCACAACTGCAGCATTTTTGTTGTTGTTTGTTTTCAAACCAGAGAATGAATTGGTGGCTAAAATTGTTCCCTCCAATGCAGCCAATCTACATTTTCCTCGTCTAAATGCTCAAATCCTATCCACCCCAAAGCACACTGTAATCTTACAGTAGTGTCCTCTAAACTAAAGGCTGACAGGTGATTTGGTGAGCACACCTCAAGCCTAAGAAAGATCAGCTCCGACATCAGTAGGACACAGTCTGCTCTGTCTGAGTAACTTAAAGACACGTGGCATCTGAGGGGTGTCACGTGCCAGTATCAATTGCACAGCCACATCTGAAACATAGAAGAGAGAATGGGGGTGGGCATTTGTATTTTGCATTTTTCAACATCATAGTAGAAACCATGTTTTCCAGAAAAAATTGTCAATCGCGTCATGTCCTATGAAGGACTCTGAAAGCAAGGAATGAAACCGTTAGATTAGCAACTGGAAAGATTTTGGTGCCCTTGACAACACCACAATTTTTTTGCTGTAGTTAAGGCAGAGGCCACATTACAGTGTGCTTTGGGTGTAGGATTTGAGCATGTAGACGAGGAAAATGTAGACCACTTTTCGAGAGTTTTGACTGAAAACAAGGTAAAGAAAACATTGTTTCGTGGGCCTGATGAGGGTTCCACAACTGCAGCATGGAGGCCCCACCTCCAGCATCTCTAAGACACGATAACTTCCTGTCTTACAGTGGACATTTTCTAGCTGAAGGAAATCACTGTGTATAACATGACTGTTGTTTCTATGTGTAAGTTAGAGGCACATAGTGAGAATGTGGTCTGTGTGTACTTCGACATGAGGTGTTACTGAAGAGAATGCATTTACTAAGCCTACATCTGCTGAGCTCGTACGACAAGTGCCAAGTACTTTTCTGGTTGCTGGTGGGTGTGGAGGTGCCGAAGACAGTGTGCTCATTGTCACAAAGTTCAAAGCTACGTGAGTGGCGTTGTTTGTCAGAGATTCCAGCTTCTGTAGCTGCCATATTCACTCCCTGAATTTCCATATGTATCGCCTTGAGTCGTTCATAGATTTGGAACAGAATTCCAGAGGTCTCTCTCTCTCTATATATATATACAATGAAGTTAAAATGCGATTGATGGAAACTAGGAAAGGATAGCAGAGTGATTGTCTCAGTTCCGATTTTCTAGCCTATTTCAGTGAATGAATTCCTGAGTTTTAGGTTAGCGGAGGCTATGTTAACACCAGAACATACAAAGATTGAGGACTATGGGAAACATGGAGCAGTTGCTAACTTGTCAGCAGCAGTGGTGACTGCTGGGAATGGAAGCGGAGAGGAAGAGACGCCACACACTTGCTATCACATAGCAGCGTGGGTGCCATTTATGTGGCTAGTGAACTAATCTGCTGGTGGTGCTATCAGATATGATTGAAGTCAGGATGTTTGTGGGGGTCTGGAATTGGAATTTCTAGGTTTAAAAAACAGCAAAATATTGCTTACTTTTATTATTGTGATCTATTTACACATAAGCCCAGAAACACATGGGTCACACATGCAAATAACCAGAACACACAGCAGAATTAAATATGCATTGACAAGAGGGACAGAGTAATTATGAGAATAAAAAATTGAGCATATAATTCTAATAGATGCATAGAGAAAGCTTTATGGAAGAGATGTGTGATGTTGTAAAATACATATTTGGTCTTTCATACTTGCAAACAGCTGATAAAAGCCTTGGAATTTTCTAGGGGGAATTTCTCCACACCTCCACAAAGGTGTCTTTTGTTGTGTTAATGAGGCGGCTTTTGAGCCTGGGGCTGGGGCTGGATGCCTGGGAGGCAACCAGGTGTCTGGAGGGTTTGAGCTTCTAGTCCGCCCTGACTTCCAGGGGAGGAGAGGGTCTGAAAGTTGAGCCAGTCACCAGCGGACAGTGATTTATTTCCTCGAGACTGTGTAATGAGACCGCCATGAAAACCCAAAAGGACGAGGCTCAGAGAGCGTCTGCGTTGGTGGGAATGTGGAGACTGAGGAGAATGATGCCCCCAGAGAGGCCGGGAAGCTCTGCACCCCACCCCCACCCCGTGCCCCAGGCATCTCCTCCCTCTGGCTGTTTCTGGTTTACATCCTTCCTGGAGGGCAAATGAAGTTGCTCAGGCTTTTGCGCCATCGGCCTCTGCGGCTCTCACCTGCGGCCCTCATCTTGTTAACCTAGAAGGCACGTGGGCGTGGGGCACGCGTGCCTGACTGTGGACACCTGAGTGTGGGTGTGTGCACATGTGCCATGTGCTCACTGCGCCTAGGAGGGCGGGGACAAAGGGGTGACGTCAGCTGGGGATGGGGCTCACCTTGCTGTCTCCCCGCTGGCTTGCTTCACTGCTTACCGCTAAAACTTGTGGAAATGATGTGAAGGGCCCAAAATTCTTCAAATCACTGGAACCAATGGTGAACCTACCGGGCCTGGGATGGTTGCAGAACACTTGCATGATAAACCGGCTATTTGTTCCTGGTAAGTAAAATGTTTCTCTGACCTGTGAGTCGCTCTAGCAAATGGGTGGAACCCAAGGAGGGGGTGCTGGGAAACCCAGATCTATAGGCAGTCAGTCAGCAGCACAGGCAATAACCGGGGCGTGTGATTGGCATCTGAAATGTGTGTTGTGGAGGTGTGCATGTTGAGGGGCGGGAACAGTGTCCTCAACCGTTGGAATCTGCTGCTATCTCTGGGTAGTGTTGGAATTGAGTTGAATTATAGGATACCTGGCTAGTGTCTCGGGCACTGCAGGTGGACTTGTGGGGGAAACCCCTGCCACACACATACGATGGAATTGGGGTACGGGAACCCAAAATAGTTTAATTGAATTCTTAGGCACCCTGCTGGTATCAGAGACTTGGTTGTTGGTGGTGTGGGGGAAACAGCCCCCCCCACCATTTCACACATTTTAGAATTGCTACCAGAACCCTTTAGTATGGTGGGAACCCTTTTTGGATGGTGGGAAGAGACAGAACTTTTTCTTGTGATCCCGCAGTCTATAGTTACCTTTGGACATAATTGGCACCAAGTAAACCGTTGTTACAAGAAACCATTTTGGAGCAAAATGAGTCAAACCACAAGGATATGAATGGGAGAAATGGGGTTAATTTGGGGGATGCTTCCTGACTAGAGCTTCATGCACTGAAAGGCCATTCTGTCCTGGGAGACACTAGGAGGAATTACCTCACAGAACAGAAAGCAATGGATTGATTGTAACTGGAATGTGGGAAGCAGGGAAGGACTGCAGCTTGCAAGGACCCCTGAATGGAATTTGAATTTAACTCAGAAAACAGCAATTTGACCTCAAAATTTTTAAACCTAAGAGATGCTCATATTTTTTTAACCTTATCCTGGATTTCATTCATCTTTAAACCATCTCAAAATTGCAAACTCATTTCTATTTGCATTTTTGTCCCCCGGATAAAGCCTTGATTCATAGCACAGAATAAGAATCAGACCAAGTAATATTTAGAATATAAAGCTTTATATTTTCTAAGAGACTTAGTTTTTAATTTAGAAAATGTTCTGTGAGAGGATTTTTTTTTCAGTTGCTTTTACATTTAAATTGCAGTTAAGCTATTTTCCCCCATTCAGGGATAAACGCTTTAAGAGAATTTATATGCACTTGTAAATGTACATGGAGGATTAATACAGACCTGAATGTCTAAAATTTCTAAATAACCTTACAAACAATTTATAAATTTCTATCTTGAAGGACATTTTTTTTAAGTTCAACTGGCTATTTAGAGCAACAGAGCATGTTGAATGATGAGAAAGACCAGTTTAAAGTAGTTTTATTTTTCTGAGAGGTAGCCAAAACATTTGAGGTCAGTTTCATTCAAGGCCAGTCCCTCCAATTTTTGCAGTCCTTTTTGTACATATTCAAAATTGTAAACTCAAATGATCTTCCCAGACTATTTTAACTCTGTCTTATTTACATCGCTCTATTAACGATTTTCCATCTTGATAGAGTCATGAAACAGTCTTTTATGTAGAAGGTGGGATTAGAATCTTTAAATACTTCAGTCTGCATGAAAATAGTGTTCATTGCTTATCTAAGGAATGACTGGCTGAGATTCACC
Source organism: Scalopus aquaticus (assembly GCA_004024925.1). Classification (NCBI taxonomy): domain Eukaryota; kingdom Metazoa; phylum Chordata; class Mammalia; order Eulipotyphla; family Talpidae; genus Scalopus; species Scalopus aquaticus. The sequence goes on along the minus strand of PVIJ01000514.1, from coordinate 25,519 downwards.
AGCTCCTTAACCATTTAAAATTTATACATTGGGGCCTCCCCGGTGGCGCAGCGGTTGAGCGCTGTGCTGTGGAGCTGTTGGCAGCGCGCAATGCGGGTTCGACGCCCAGCCAGGGAGAATCCCACATGGTGCGGCAGACCTCTCCTGCCTCGCCCGCTGCTCCCCTCAGCAGTGTATTTCTGATCTGCCTGTTCTGCTCCCCACTCTGTCTCTGGTGAACCCTCTCGCCGCCCCACGCCTCTGGCCTGTACCCCGGCTTGTATGTATAAAATAAATAAATAAAATTTATACATTTACAGTAAGCTTTTTTTCCTGACTAATATTTCGACTGAAAATTGTTTTCCAAGGAGAAATATTTACTTTGTCCCTAGACTATTTTAAATTGAAGTGTTGAAACAGTGGTTGATGTTCCCTCTTTCAGAATGTTGCAACTAACCCCAAATTCATTCTCAGCTCCATAATAGGTTTCTGATAGTCTTCTGGTAGCAGTAGGAGATTTGAGAATCAAACATGATTGAAAAATACAGGTAGCTTAAGTCACCTGGACCTCAAATAAGACAGGTGAACAGTAGAAGATCTGGATTCTCCACTGCCTTTGTGCTGTTGAGTGAAGAGTGCGCAGGGGTGCGGCTGCCACCGCTTCTCCACAGCTCCGGCCGTGCGCGCCCTTCTCCATCTCTGCAGCCCCACTGCATATGTGGGTCAAGGAGACATCACTGAACTTCAACTTCTGATTAAATTGCAGCTCTAATGGAATGATGATCTTTTCCAGCATTTACCAAAAGCCTTTGCCTGTTCCCTTTCTATTTGAAACTGGATGTATTTCCTCTGCTCTTGGCCTTATTCATACCCACCTCGCCCAGAAAGATCCCCACCTGCCTTCCTAGGGGCTTAAGGAAGATGCATTTGGCGATAATGTCCAAGACAGGTGATAAAAGGATTTCTCAAAAACCCTTCTGAAGTTTTTGGTTTCCTGATTTGTCCAGACTGAATCATAGGTAGAGAATGGCTCCTGACGTTTATAATGTGCTAAGGCCCCTAACCCTTGCTTACTTCCGCCTAAGCCACCTAGGAGGCCAGAAGAAAATCTGAACATCTAGCCAAGCACAGAAAGTTACTTTCTCAAACAGCTGTACTCAGTTAAGGTGGGCTTTGGATGGCATTAACCGCCAGGTAGTACCCCCTTGGCCTAGTTTGAGTATTGCAATTGAGACTGCGAGCTTTGCTTGGTTTTGTGTTGTCACTTCTGTTTAATCTCTTCATGAATCTTTCACCAAAAATGAACTCATTTCAAGATGAAGTGGTGAATTAATGCAGTTATATAATCCGGCAAAGGCATCTAATTTGAGAGTATGCCAATTAGAATGAAGCAGGGCCTCTGGCCCTTTCAATCAAAATACTAGTCAACTGTTGAATGGTTTGTTTTGCTTTTTGTCCTCAGATGCCTTTTGCTGGGAAGACTCTGGTTTTGATTTCCCTTCTGTCAGAGGTCGGCATGTTGTGCTCTGCAGCTTTGATACAGGAAGATGAAAGGCAAAAGAGTTTAGCTCCGGATGCCGAAGCACGGGGCCCCGGGCACCTTGGTGTGGGCTGCCCCCCGCAGACCAGCAGGCCGATGCGCGCGGCAGTGCTCAAGTGCCGCTGCGGGCCGCCTGCCAACTGGGGTCTTCCCGGAGAAGTGCCCGGTCATGGAGTTAGTGCTGCTCAGGTAAGCGTGAGTCACTCGTGGTGAAGTTGCTTATGCGCTTCCAAAGTAAATGCTCAGTTGGAAAGAGGAGACACATCAAAATCGACATTTCCAGAAAGCATTTTAAAAACTGCATTGTATCGACGTATTATCATCCTGGTCAGTGTGAGCTGGGCTTGGTGTTTTACAGAATTAACCTTAGGATGGTATCGCTTGGGACTGATGGTATCGGTTGTGTCTTCGCTTTCAAATTCTCAGTGTCAACACTGACACATAAGGACAAGAAAGGGCCCCTTCTGAGCCCAGATGAGGGCAGGCGCGCTTGTGAGAGTCGGGGGCAGCGAAAGCTGTGCACGGTGGGACAAGGCACGCTGCTCTCAGGTCCCGAGTCCTCTTGGAGAAGAGGGGCTTTGTGTGAAGGGAAAGACCCTCCTCCCCAGCAGACACGTGCTGTCATCACGCAGGGGGAAGCTCCCCTGGATCATCGCGGTGAGGTCGGAATGACAGTTCATCGCTCCCTTCCACTCTCATCTTCTTTCCTGTCCTTACTGACCCAGGCAAGATTTCCCTCCAGGAGTAAACCACTGAAAATGAGCGGGCAGGACCAGCTCTTAGTGCAGCTGGGGAAAACATGCAATCCCGGCGTGGGCTGGGGGTACAGACGACAGCGTCCTCTCGAGGTCAGTATGAAAGGACAGGAGACAACAGGTGAACGTCTTTAAAGTGCAGGGGGCAATTAACTAAACCCAGACTCTGTCTTCAGCAAATGTTTGATACGTGAAGGCAAGGAAAAGACATTTTCAGAAGGACAAAAACGCAGCTGATTCCTCCTGAGAAAACTAGTATCTCAAATGATGAAAAGTAATTTTCAGGGTGAAGGTGAAAATGATGTTAAATGGAACTCTGGTTCTGGAGATGAATTAAGAATCCATACAAAGTAGGGGTGTGTGTGTGTGTGTGTGTGTGTGTGTGTGTGTGTGTGTGTGTGTAAATATAAAATACATTTTTAGAATGTCATGTATTGAATGTCTACTTTCTGCTTTAAATGATAATGAAGTGTGATTGCATAGCACATGTAGAAATAAAAATGAAACATGAAGCACAGCAGAAGGATGGGAGGTAAATGCAATTATACTATTGAGTTTGTTGTTTTGTCCCTGAAGTAGTATGTATTTTTTTTAAAGATTTATTTATTTATGCATACACGCTGGGGTACAGGCCAGAGGCGTGGGGTGGCAAAAGACAGAGTGGGATGCAGAACAGGCAGATTGACAGAAATACACTGCTGAGGGGAGCAGCGGGGGAGGCAGGAGAGGTCTGCCGCGCCATGTGGGAATCTCCCGGGCCAGGTGTCAAACTCGCGTCGCTGCTGCCGACAGCTCCACAGCACAGCGCTCAACCGCTGTGCCACCAGGGAGGCCCCTGAAGTAATATGTATTTTTTGAGGATAAGCTATGAGAGACAAGCCGTGGAAAAAATCTAAGTAACCAAATCCAGAGAAGTGGATTAAGGAGATGTGGTGTATATACACGCAATGGAACAGTGCTCCGCTACTACAAAAGATGCTCCCTTGCCATTTGCAGTAACATGGATGGAAGGGGAGAAGATGCTGCCAAGCAAAACAAGTCAAAAGGAGAAAGACAAACACCGGACGGTGTCACTTACTCGTGGAATATAGAGAAACAAAACGAAGAGTCAGATAAAACCAAACTAAAACGGATCCTACAGAGCTGACTCTAGAACTGCACCTACCAGAGTGCAAGGGAGCATGTGCACTGTGCTGGAAGACTCTGTGTGCTTTGGAGACAGGTGTGGTGTGGTCATAACATCTGCAGGGGGAGATCTATACCTCTGAAACACAATAATATAAACCAACGTTAACACAATAAGAACAAAATGGGGCTAGCTGAACCTGTGCAGATATTAAGAACAGGGACATAGGCTGATTGGTATTTTAATTAATGAGTTATTCTAGCAACATGAATATCCATAAATTGATGTTAGGTAAAAAACACATTACAGAATTGTAGAATTCCAGTCTGTAAAGTCTGTGTTTCAATGTGTATAACTACAACTGCAAGGCTTATCTCCAAATTGTATCAGTATCCCTCTCTGGGATTTGAGAGATGTGATTCTTTTGTTTTCTTCACCAGTTCACTAGACATTTTACACAAATCAGGTGCCATTTTTATCCCTGAAACTCATTTTTATTCAGAAAAAAATATTCTCTCTGCAAAACTCACCCGATTTCTTAATTATTTGCTAACACGAGAACACGAGTCCGTTCACGTGGCGACCCTTAGTGACTCGTGAAGAAGAAACCTGTGTCTGTCAGAAGCATCCTGGGACTTGGAAGCTGTAGGACTTAAGTAAAGCTGCAACTCTGTCCTACCCAGTCAAAGGCAGGTTTATTGTCTGCAGGATGAAAGTCCTGGCCATTGCCTTACTCATGTCATGAAATGTTAATAGCTCTCTAAAGTTTTATTACGTTTTATTTTTTCTCTGCCCTAGGATGCTCACTAGTAGACAATAACAACTCCTTTTTACAGATGGAAAAAAATGGCATGCATAGAAAACAAATACCAGTAAATGGCATGATCTAAATCAAAGTACTTTAGTAATCTTGTTAAATATAATTGACGTAGTCCGGTAACATTACAGAGGTGATCAGGGTTGACCAAAAGTGTCAAGTCCAGGTTAAGAGTACTTTTTAGATTTAAAAACCCTGACAAAAGTTAAGTATAGCCTTTGAAGGGCTGGAACATTTAAAGCCCGAGTATAAGAAAGATGCTATTGCTATATTAATAACAAAATAAAATTCAAAATTAAGATTTCTAGATACAAAAAGGAATATTTCATAGTGATAAAAAGGATCAATTCACAAAGAGCACATTGCAGTGCAAGTCATTGTGCAACTAAGAGTTTCAAGATACACAAAGCAAAAATGACACAACTCAAAAGACATCCCAAAATTCCAGTCTTAGTTGGAGATTTTAATGCCACACTCTGAGTAATTTATTAAAAAGTAGAGTACATATTAAGAAATAAAAAGTACACATGACTAACACTATCAGCAAAAGGACTTTATACAGTACGGGGAAGTGTACTCAAAGCAGAATACATATGAACATGGGACATGCTCCATGCTAGAGCCTGTTTTGAGACATGAAGCAAGCCTCGATAAATGTGAAAGCATCAACCTTAGTTGCTGACCAAAATGATATTGAGCCTTAATATATTTGAAGGTTTGAAATTATACCGCATCCTGTCTGATCAAAATAGAGTTGAAGTAGAACCTTCAATCAGATATCTACAAAGTCCAAAATATTTCTAAACAGTAATGAAACAAAGCATCTCAAATTTTAGGATCCAACTAAAGCAGTGTCTGTAGGGTACTTTATAGCTTTGCATTAGTACTGTAGAAAACAACAGAAGAGGCAATATCTATGACTTGTGCTTTGACCTTGAAAGACCTTACATGAGACTATAGAGCCCCTTGAAACTGCACAAGAGGAGTACCTACTCATCTGCAGATTCTCCTGTCAGATTTCTCATGAGAAATATTGGACGTAGAGCAGAGGATGAAATAGCCTTCTCTATGGTGCAGTCCAGGAAGAAGGAGATAACAGGTGTGAAGCTCTAGAGCATTCATTCTTTTCTGTTGCCCTCCTGGAATAAAAGTTAATTCATTGAGAGGATGCTAATAAGCTCTCACTCTCAAGTAAGATGATCAATTATAGCTGGGAGAAGGGAACAGAAAAATCTGTAGGGGACAGGAGGAATACAACCTTGTCCCAAAACGTTGGAGACAGCTTACTGCTAGGGCGGAGCAGGCTTAATAAGGTCCTATAATGAAACCAAAAGGAGACACAGAACTTCCCGAAACTGGGACAGAGTCCCAGTTTGGAACAGAGCACCTACCAGCCTGTATCACCAGGCTAGTGAGCTTCAAGTAACAACAATCTTCTAATGAGCGAGGGTCAAAAGAGATTTTCTTTATGGTATAATCAAAAATCTACAGCTGAAGGAGGAACAGACATTAAAGAGAACCTTCTGGGAAACCAGCTTGTACCCTAAATACAAATTAACACGAGAGGAATTTGAAGACTCTGGTGTACTGAAGGTAATCATAGTAACAAAACCCTTCCCAGATCAACTCCTTAGCAGATTATCTTAGTCTTCCACACTGAAATTCAGCAAAAGAGAGGCACACCCATTTGGGGGCATATACAATATAAACTGTAGTTCTTACTGTCCTAAAGAAATGTACAGCATTTAACCAAAAATTGTGGTACGTACAAAGAAGCAAATAATCAACATAACCTGATCCAGATATGATTCATTTGTTGCATCTATCAGACTAGGAAGTTAAAACAAAAACTTAGTCACTCATTGAAAAGGTAAACTACATGCATGATCATATGGACAAATTGAGTAGAAATATGGAAGTTAAAATGACCAAGTAGAAGTGGAGAATAAAAATCACAATGCAAATGAAAATCTCCTTTGGTAGATTCATCAGTAGACTAATGAAACTAAGAAACACTGAACCTAAATGTGTATCAATAGAATTATCAAAACTTAAACATAAAGATGGAAAAGAGAGGGGGAAGGAATAGAAAAAAGTATCCAAAATCTGTGGGACAATATCAAATGCTTGAAATGTATGTAGTTAAAATCACGGAGAAAAATATAGTGTGAGGCAGGGGAAACAAATGGGAAATTACTAAGAATTTTCCAAAATGAAAGAAACCAAGCTATGTATCCAAGAAGCACAGAGAACACCAAGCAAGGTAGATGCCAAAATCAACTGACAGGAAGACACTGAAATTACAGGAGAGAAAAAGAGAAAAACTTCTAGGCATTCATTGGATATAAACAACATAATTAAAAGAATTGAATAATGCACCATTTCTGACCAAAATGGAATTAAACTAGAGAGATATTACAGACTGATATATGAAGAATACTCAAATAGGTAAATAGATGACCAATACATTTGATGAGGTGCTTAATATCATAAATCACTGGGAAAATACAAAATAAAATCCTAAGGAGATGAAATTTCATATTCAATGTATTGCCTAAATTTTAAAAAAATGACTAAAATTTTGACAAGGATGTGCATTGCTTGTGGGAGTGTAGATGGGTGTAACCATTTTGGATAATAGTTTGATCATTTCTTATAAAGTTAAACATATATTTACTCTGTAATCCCCCAATTCTATTCCTATGTATTTACTGAAAAGACATGAAAATGTAACAGGGTGGTCCCCAGGAGAAAGGGTGTGTCCCAGGTTCCCTGTCCCACCCAAGGTAGGGTGGAACTGAGCAGGATATAAGAAGCTGAGAAGAGAGACAGGGGACATACACAGAGGACACAAAGAGGAGACAGAACACAAAGACAGCGACAGGAGGAGACGGAAGAAGGATGGAGGCCGGAAGAGGCCCAAGGAGCAGAGAGACTTGTAAAGAAGCTGCACTGGCCTGGACTGATTGAAAGAGATGCGGGTGAGAGAAGAATGGGGAAGTTAACAATGGCTGTGTTGATTTTGTTCTGTTCCTCCCAGAATTGCCTGGCTGTTTCTGACCTTTATGTGTGGGTCCCTGCCAAAAGCTGTTCCAGCCTTGTGGCAGGCTTTCGAGACTTGCTTTGGGCCAGTCCCGTTTGGGTGGACTTTTACCTACGAGGAGTTGGATAACATTGGGTGCTTGACTTAGAAAATACATTCTTTGTCTTCTCTGTCCTCTCTAGTTGTATTAAAGTTTCTTTCTACAAAAGGTCCTATATATTTTGTATTGATGCGGCAGATGGCAGAACCCAGTTAGAACAGGGCAGGTCTTGGGTTTCGGGGGTGCCCCTCTCGCTGCCCTGTAACAAAAACAGATGCCCGCAAAATGGTTTGTGGTAAAACTATTCATACCTAGCATCCCTGTTTATAATACTCCCAGACTGGAAGCCAACCCACACGCCCTGCATCAGAAGCATGGGTAAACAGGTTGCGGTATATTTATACAATGGAATACTCTGCAGTCGTGAAAATGGATGAAACAGCAATGCAGTAGCACAAGACACATATCAAAAACGTGAATGAAAGAAGCCAGACATAAAAAGTACATACTGCATAATCCAATTTATTAAAGTGTGAGAATAGTCAAAACTAATCTTTAGTGAGCTAAGTCACTGAGTGGTGTCTTTTCCTAGACAATGTGGAGATGGCCTTGGTAGAGACAGGAGGCAATTTCCTGGGGTGATGGAAATTTTTGGTATCTTCATTGTCATATAGTTTTGGGGGTTCAAAAGCTTGTGAATTCATGAAACTGAACATGTCAAATTTGTGCATTTTTTTTTGGCCTATAGTTTGTACCCTAATTGAAATCATGCTTAAACAGGCAATTCAAAAAGTGAAATGAGTGACTAGGTGTAATGACATTTTTTTTCCGTACTAGACTTCTTGCAAATGTCCTATGAGTTGAAATGAAGAATTTAGTAAAAATAGAGCCTTAATAAGCTGATTTATTTTGGGAAATATCTTCATTGCTCAAAAGTTTTAAATATAGTGCAAAAATGTATTCATTTCATTGTCTAGTTTCTTGATTAAATAGGATTACATAACTTAAAAGCTAAAAGACTTGAATGAGTCCTGAAAAGTCTCAGTTGTTGACCTATGAAACAAAAATACATTTAATGGGGCCTCCCTGGTGGTGCAGGGGTTAAAGTCTCAGTGCTGTCAAACTCTCTCGAGCCACTGTAGCATGAGTTCGATCCCCGGCCTGGGAGCTTCCCACATGGCGCAACAGACACCTCCTGTCTAGCGTGCTGCTCCCCTCAGCAGTGTATTTCAGTACATCCGCCTGTTCTGCTCCCCACTCTGTCTCTGGGGAATCCTCGCACCACCCCATACCTCTGGCCTATACCCCAGTTCTTGTATGCATAAATAAAAAAAATCTTTAAAAAAGTACACTTACTGATCAGTAGGCCAATGTGTCAATCAAATTAGAGAACAGTCTTAGTGCTTATGGTGAGGGTGCTCTGCCAGGTGGCTTATACATGGCGGCCAATTCATTCCTGTGAGGTAGCTGCTCGTGAAAACTGCAGAGGCAGAGCAGAGGGTAGGTAGCTGATCCAAGAACATGCACCCACTGAAGTACATAGCCAGGATTTAACGTCAAGTTTGGTACGATTTCTTTCACTGGGCAGCACTGAAATAGAATGTCAAATATCATGTGATACAATGCAAATCAGTGTTATTTATTACATACTTAGTAAAATTGTACTTTCGTGGTCACTCATGTTAACATGTAATGAGCTGAAGCTGCCCTAGGTCAGGAAAATGGAGGGGCTGGATTAGAGAGGCTGCCTCCTCCAGAAAATGTGTCTCTTTGGTGTTTTTGCAAAGCACTTATGGGAACATAGCTGTGCCTGACTCGGCCCAGAGTTGATACTTGCTCTGGGTCATAACGGATGAGTTCACCAGAGTAGGGAGATGACAGAAGGTGCTCCAGGTAGAGAGGACATAGGTAGAGGTGAAGACAGTGGGGAAAGACTGTTGGGGGTGGGGGGGCTTGAATTGGTAAGATATGCAGCTGGTAAGGCAGTTGGGATGTAGATCATGGAGAGTTTTCACTCCCTAATGCATTTGGAGATTTTATCTTACATCCAAAGGTTAACAGGTTTTTTGTCTTTTTCTTAAGTTTCTTAAGTTAAATATGCCAGTCACTTTCACATCTATATAATTTGGGGGGTACATTTTCACACCTCCAGATGTGCACTTACAGATTTTTTCCTAAGGGAATAGGTATACAAGACTCAAGATAGATCCAAGATGCTGAAATGGTTGAGGTGGAGACAAGGGCACCTTTAGTGCCATTTTATTAGTTTCATGAATATTTCCCCCAACCAACTCCATCAATTTTACTGGGCCTGGAGTAAAATACTACATCTTCCATGCCTAGGGATGTCACCCCTTGTGATCCAGACTAAATATTTTCTCTGTAGAAATATAGACCTTTCAAGAAGAACACTGAAAAACAGAGGTTAGGCAATGTAGTTACTGAAGAGATTTTTAGACACTTCAATGACCACATTTTGGTTTAGAATAAGAAACTGTAGCCAGGAAGGACCAGGACTGTCTGTGATATAATAAAATGATGGTGTTAGAAACGAGGAGGAAAGGCAATAAATTTTATAGGAGGCTACAACCTGATTAAATGAGTGGGATAAGAGAGGAAGGAGTAGAAACTTCTTGGGTGACGTGGGGCCATTGCCAGCGAATATTATGCTCAGTACAATTCAGGGCTTAATAGAGATGGAAATCAGGGGTTTGCAGAAATAATTCATCACAGGTGGATGTCAATTTGGAGACAGGAATGTGAAGATATATCCAAAGCTGATACTCAGAATTCACTAATAAAAGCTCATAAACACCCTATTAACATAATCCAGAGACAGCACAGATACTTTTAAAGGAAAAAAAATAAGCATCAGAAAAGTGGAACAAGGAATTCTAAGGCAGAATGGTTTATGATAAATATTATGCAAGAGTGGTTTTGCTTGTCCAGCGATAAACTTGCTGCAGTTCTAACCCTAGAGGGAACCAAAGGTGCGTTCCAGTTTCTTCAGCGACTTCACAGATGGAAGAAGAGGAGAGGGTTTGGGTCAGGAAGTTTGCAGTTTCCTGCTCAGATGGTGCCACCAAATGCTCCTGTGCACCCAGGACACTCACAAATCTGTGTTTGCTTTTCTTTTCTTTTTGTTTTTGTTTTTGTTTTTGTTTATAATTAGAACCTGCTACTGTCCATTCTAGTTGGCAGAGGAGATACACCTATTTGTCATCTGGTCTGGAAGGTACATTTTGGACATCTAAATGGGAAAGGCAGCGAGCATTCTGATACATGATTGATTTTTAGTAGGGGAACAAAGGTAGAAATGCACTTTTGCTAGTGTTTAGTGCAGAAATAGCCGTGGGGCTGTGGTAGGGCGAGATTACTCGGGGGGTGGGGGCGGGGGGCTGTCTTTCATGTCTAAGGATATTGTTCACTCTTTGAGGCGTAATTTATCTATATATATATAGTAAAAACATTATATATATAGTGGTAGAGCTGGCACAGAGCTTATCCTCAGGAAATACTTATTTCTACAACCTCCTGAACTTTTTTTTCATACCTCCATATTTAATTTTTTATTGAGGCAACATTGGTTTAAAACACTATATGTGGGCCTCCCTGGTGGCACAGCAGTTCAGCGCTGCGCTGTGGAGCTGTTGGCAGCGGCGATGCGAGTTCAACGCCCGGCCGGGGAGAATCCCACATGGTGCAGCAGACCTCTCCTGCCTCGCCCACTGCTCCCCTCAGCAGTGTATTTCTGATCTGCCTGTTCTGCTCCCCGCTCTGGCTCTGGTGAACCCTCTCGCCGCCCCACACCTCTGGCCTGTACCCCAGCTTGTATGTATAAATAAATAAATGTTAAAAAAAAAGAAAGATGGAATTCAACATCAAGAACCTGGATAACCCAATCAAAAAATGGGCAGAAGAGCTCAAAAGGCACTTCTCCAAAGAAGAAAAGCAAATGGCCAACAGGTACATGAAAAAATGCTCAACATCACTTATAATCAAGGAAATGCAAATCAAAACCACTATGAGATACCACCTCACACCTGTGAGGATGGCACACATTAAAAATACAGGCAACAACAAATGCTGGAA
>PVIJ01000514.1:0-14027 GCA_004024925.1 Scalopus aquaticus | reverse complement strand
GACACTGCTGGTGGGAATGTGAACTGGTCCAACCACTATGGAAAGCTGTATGGCGATTCCTCAAACTGCTAAGCATGGAGCTTCCATATGACCCAGCAATCCCACTTTTGGGAATCTACCCAAAGGACACAAAACTCTAATCCAAAAGGATACATGCACCCGTATGTTCATTGTGGCACTGTTCACAATAGCAAAGGTATGGAAGCAACCCAGATGTCCAAAAATAGATGACTGGATCAAGAAGATGTGGTACATATACACAATGGAATACTATTCATCATGGAAAGAAGATAAACACATGCAATTTGCAGCAACATGGATGGAATTAGAGGGGATCATACTCAGTGAAATAAGCCTGAAAGAAAGAGAAAAATATCGAATGGTTTCACTGATAACAGGACTATAAGGAAACCAAATAGGAGCGAGACAATCAGCGGGGGGCGGGGGGGGGGAGCGGGGAGGCGGAGGGCGGGAAGGAAAAGCACACAAAATGGAATAGAAAAGAACACAAGGGACCATGGATGGATCACGGGTGAATTGGTGGTGGGTTACCCAAGGGGAATACAAAATGTAAAAGACATAAATAACAATAAAAATATATATTAAAAAAACAGAAAGAAATTTTATAAAATAAAAATAAAACACTGTATGTGTTTTAGAGGTAGAGGACCCTGCCTCTTCAGGTTCCCACATCCCCCTAACAAAGCCCCCCCAGTTCTCCACCACAGTCCATTGGGCTCCCTCCCCAGTTTGCTCTCTCCTGAACCTCTCACTATGGTAGGCTCAATTTTACAATAAGATTCCTAGAGTTTGGTTTTGGTTTGGTGTTGTCTGACTGTTATGTTTCTCAGTATTCCACATATAAGTGAAACCATCTGATATATAACTTTCTCTTTCTGGCTTATTTTGTTTTAGCATAATCCCCTCCAGTTTCATCCATGTTGTTGTAAACGAAATTATTATATCTTTTTAATAGCTGAGTAGTATTCCACTGTGTATCTGTACCACATCTTCCTAATCAACTATTCTGTTGTTGGGCACTTCAACTGTTTCCATAGCTTGGCTGTGCTACAGTGAACACGGAGTGCAGGTATCTCTTCAAATTAGTGTCGTTGCATTCTTTGGGTAGATAGCTAGGGGTGGAATTGCTGGGTCATATGGTAGACCTATATTTTAATGTTTTGAGGAACTTCCACTCTTCTCCATAGAAGCTGGACCAGTCTACATTCCCACCAACAGTATAGGAGGGTTCTTTTCCCCCCAAAACCTTGCCAACATTTGCTATTACTGATCTTGATGATAGGGACATGCTCCCAGGTGTGAGGTGGTATCTCGTTGTGGTTTTGATTTACATTTCTCTGATAATTTGTGATGAGCATTTTCCTGAACTTATTTTAAACATGGATAGCAGTCACCTTTCCTCAAATAGCTAGGGTAGTGATTGTCAAAGTATGTTCCATGTAGGGGCAGAATCATTAATACCTGGGAATTTGCTAAAAATGCAGGTTCTTCGATTTGAACCTAAGCCTTGTTAATCAGAAATCCTGAGGGTGTTACAGCAATCTGTGGTTTAATAAGCTCTCACAATGATTCTGACGCACAGCCAAGCCTGAACATAGATTCCTCTAGCTCACACAGATGAGCCTGTGTATTAGATTTCTCAGGACCAGTCCATTAAGCCTGAACATAGATTCCTCTAGCTCACACAGCTGAGCCTGTGTATTATATTTCCCAGGACCAGTCTGTTGTCTTCCTTATCTTACTATAGTTAGTTCATACCCTCTGAAGTCTGCCAAGATATAGATATACCATTCATAGTTACAGGTTAATAATTTTCTTGATTCCCAACCCCCTTAGTCATTTACACCAGATGGTGTAAAAGGATTTTGTTCCACAAGCTGATTCTGAATAATTGTTTTTGTTTTTTTAAATATTCATTTTATTTATGCAATACAAGAGCTGGGTGAAAGCCAGAGGGATGTCGGGGGAAGGGGTGAGAAGATTCACCAGAGACAGTGTGGGGAGCAGAACAGGCGGATCTACTGAAATACCCTGCTGAGGGGAGCGACGGGGAGAAAGGAGAGGTCTGCTGCGCCATGTGGGAAGCTCCCTGGCCAGGGATAGAACTTATGCTGCAGTGGCTGCTGAGAGCTTCATAGGCTGTGACTTAACCCATTGCACCACCAGAGGGCCCCTGATTCTGAATAATTGTTAATGATTGATAAAAGATTTATGTTAAGCACATTTCTGGGGTACACATAGGGTCTCTGTGGAAGAATGCTGTGATTGGTTACTTAGATCTCCCATAGATGCTGTTGGGTTAATGTCAGGTGTTCCTTTATTCCTCCAGGATGTTACACTATATCTACCAATTTTCTGTACAATAGATGGATAAATATATGTGCGTTGAACTCTTCACTTGAACTGTGGCATCTTCCTCTAGTTCCTAGTCATAAATTAGCTCACACGTAGAGCCCACTTAGCCTGCAATACAGAAACACACAATGAAAATAAAGAGGGGGAGTTTATAAACCACCAGACTAATTTGTCATAAATATTAAAATGTAGAATAAAGTTATACATTAAGTTATTTCCTCTGTGTGTTCAACCTGAAATCATTTTAGAATTTATCCAGCATTGTGGTAAAGCTTGGCTAGTTCTAGCTTTAAGTCAGCAAATTACCCTAAGGACATGTTTTACTTACCATCAATTCTACAGAAACATTGCAAATAGGGAGAACTATCAAAGGCATTTTTAAATAATTTATGACACCCATTCATCCAACAAATATTTAATGAGTACTAAGTAGCAGGTATTGTGTAAAGGCTTAGAAATCATAAATGGATCATACATAGTTCATGTTCCCAACAACTCTAGAAGAACACACGTCAGGGACAGCTCGCTGGGCTCACGTCTGTGATGGCGGTCAGCCCTGGGGTGCGTGGAGAGGAGACACATAGTCCGTTCTGTGGGAGGGCAGCATGGGAAGGATGGAAACAAGAGTTTCAGAAAGAAGCAGGATGAGAGCTGAGTCCTCAAGTGCAAATATGAATTGTGTGGGAGAGAAACTTGCAAGTGAGAAAAGGGAGAGGGGAGAAACAGCGTGAAGTTACTACTGACATGTAGTGGCATGTAGCTAGAGAAACTGGGGAAGGGAAGCCGGCGGTGGTCAGATAAATGTGGGCTGGAGATGAGTAGGAGCAAAAGCCAGCAAAGGCCGGGGGCAAAGTTCATTTAAGGACTAACCAGCCTTGAGTTCATTTTAATTTCTGCTTCACCATCGTTTCTCTGTGCACTGTTGAGAGCAACCCTGGACAGTTCATCCCACATCCGTTTTGCCCATTTGGAAACTGGCCTAGTAAATGTAGGTTGAAAGAGATGATGTTGTGGGAAGTTTTAAGGAGCAGAGGTTATTGTATGTGCACTCAGTCATTTCTTGCTGTTGGATAAGGCTGTGGTTGACTTTCTCCTGGTGTGTGGGGGGGATTTGTTTGGCTCCCAGAATTTTTTTTTAGCTTTATTTTTTTTTTTGCATACAAGCTGGGGTACAGGTCAGAGGTATGGGGCAGTGGGAGGGTTCACCAGAGACAGAGTGGGGAGCAGAACAGGAAGATCAACAGAAATACACTGCTGAGGGTACAGTGGGTGAGGCAGGAGACGTCTGCTGCGCCCTGTGGAATCTCGAATCTCCCTGGCCAGGCATCGAACTCACACCGCAGCCGCCGACAGCGCCACAGTGCTGTGCTTAACCCGTTGTGCCACCAGGGAGGCCCAAGGCTTCGTGAATTCCGATTGATGTTACTTAGTAGTTTTTCATGGAAGCAAAGGGACCTTTTCACAATCCTTCCTTCTTAGACTTAGAAGAGCGGTCAGCATGCAAACCGTACCTGCTTCAAACACCCCCCCACCATAGCGCCCTTCTGAACCAAGGGGGGATCGTGCTCACTTGCTAATAGAAGAAAACTGAAAAGCCTTAGATGAAACAAGTGGGATGTTATTTTTCTTTGGCCAGAGTCTGCAATGCCCATGCTGGGACTTGCGCGGTAGTTCCGTGGTGTCTTCAGCGGCGGGGCTGCTGTCCTCCGTTCAGCATGTCACCTCAAGATCTCAGGATGGTTACTGCAGCGCTAGCAGCCTGGCTTCCCCTGCAGGAAGAAGGGAGGAGGAAAGAGAATGAGGAAGGGCAAAATCTGCGTGCCAGAGCCTCAAACACCCTTAATGGTTTTCTTTAGAAACTCCACCGATGACTTCTACTGGTGTGTCCTTGGTGTTTAGTGAGTCCCCAGCACTGGATTTCCGACCCATTTCCCTCTCTCTAGAACAGTTCACTTTTTTATCTTCTCTCATTGTGTGATGTGGATGTGTTGAGGGCGCACAGATTTCTCCGTGTGTGTCACTGTTCTGAGCACATGTGTGAACAAAGCGTTATTTCCTGAGACACGACTCGGCGCTTGGGATCTGTGGTTTACGTTCTCCACTCATGAAAGAGCTCAATGGCTTTCCAACCCCTCTTCTGCCTTTGGAAAAATATCCTGGAAGAAAGCACAGTGGGTCGCCCCATTTGTCAGCAAATGAAAAAAATAAAAGAAAACTTAACAAAGGAGCCCATGTCTTTCATAATTAGAGCTTAAGCTTACATCTGTGTCCTGGAAATTAAGACTTTAAAAACAATTCCTTAAGGGCTAATTAGAG
Source organism: Scalopus aquaticus (assembly GCA_004024925.1). NCBI lineage: Eukaryota > Metazoa > Chordata > Mammalia > Eulipotyphla > Talpidae > Scalopus > Scalopus aquaticus. Next base: position 9,335 of record PVIJ01000514.1, on the reverse strand, counting down.
GAGAGTTGCTTGTGTGTTTTGGTGAGAATGTCTTTGTAATAAGATACTTAGGAAGATGGAAGGATGACTTCATAGCATTGTTCTGAGTTCAGGAAAAAACTTCAACTACTGGCATATTGAATATTCTAGCAAAGCATAAATTTCCAAATTTAACCCGTTCCTGCATGTTGTTTTTCTTTCCTCAGTTAGAAATACATAAACAATGAAATGGCACCGTTTCACATTGAATATACAGAGTGACGCAGAGTAGATACAGTTCAGGCTGTCTTTGGAAGGGGCTTAAGGTTCTCTGCAGACATCCAGCTCCTTGGGGCCGAGGAACGGTGCATGGGAGGTAGTCGTTCGCAACGCTCAACAAGCAGACGGGAAATTTCTTTCTGAGTGAGAGAAAATGTTTGGTGAGACGGGGAGTGATTCCCGAGGTACACTTTGGACCATTCCGTGTCCTGTTTATTCACAGCACTTCTCCAAGCACATCCTTTTCCTGCCCCTTCCTTCTCCCCCACTCTCGCCCACATGGAGGGTTAGGAAACTTATCGCCCAGACATTATTTCTTTGGGTCCTACTAATTGGTTCTCTTTCCTTCAGCAACTTCCCATGAATGTGCTGGAACATGAATTTACTTTGCTTTAAACATTGTCAGATAACACCAGGTCCTGAGTTCTCAATGAGGAGACGTGTAAGAATGTGTTTTAGACACTATACAGCACCACCTGTGTGCAAGGAATTGTTATTACCATATAAAGTTCAAGTTGGTCTGTGTGTAGTTAAAACATAGACCTGAGTCACATGCGCATCTGTGTATACATATTTGCATCAACACAGATACACACAGACACACATACATATATAATCATACACAACCCTTTAGTATACAGTGAATATATTTTGGAAATCCTAGAATTATTTTTGCTAGATTAAGGAGTTCATGCATTTTTCATTTTGATAGGTCATTTCAAGCTGCTCACCCAGAAAGGATGCATAAATCTACTCTTACCATTAATTCTTGAAGTTGCTTATTCCCCCAATGTTCATTAATTGTGCTAATCAGCGAACGTGTATTGCCAATCTCCAAGAAGAAAAATGGCATTTCATTTTATTTTGTGCTTTTGTATCAATGAGGTTGAACATTTTATGTGTTGACAATTTGTATCTCCTCTTCTTTAAATGAACTGTTCATATTCTTTGTACATTTCTGTTGTTGGATCATTTGTGTTTTTCTTTGTTACCATTGAGAGCGATTTTTGAAAGCAGAAATTTAACTGTGGAGAGGACATTCCAGCTTCAGAACTGCTGGCACAGTGACCAAGTGGCACGAATGTGCATGGCAAGCCTAAGAACTGGCAAGTTGGCCAACTTACCTGGAGTGCAGGATAAGCGAAGGCCATGGGAAAAGGCTCTAGGGAAATTGTGGCATGTCAAGCCAAACTGAACTCGTCGACACTGTGTGTGATTATGGGGAAATTATTTTAACGCCAGGATGATGCTCTGTGCACAAGCGAGGTTGTGGATTCATCTTCAGCATGTAGGCCACTGTTTGCTAATTACATGGTGAGACAGTTTAGGTACCTTATCCAGGTGAATGACTAAAACCTGAATAGGAAACAGCACACCAAGCAAGCAAGTGACTGGGAACCACTAGCTATAGAAAGATCGCAGGAAGCAGCACAAATGACCTTGGAAAGACCCCAGTTTGGGGGGGTCAGTAAAACTGTATTTACCCCAGATTTGACACTAACTCACTGAGTGACCTTGAGCAAACCATCTTCAGTTCTGGGCAGCTCCCTCATGTTCAAAATGAGTTAGGACAGGAGATTTATATTTTTGTAGACACGTAAATCCTGTTAGTTGAATATGGTCACATCATTAGATAGTTCTAGCACATGATAGGCCTGAGCATTTGTACATTGAGTTCAGAATATGAAATGAGCTGAGGTTATTATGGTCAGGTCTGAGTGTTCCTTGGAACCCCATTCGGTGCCTGCTAATTAGCAGTGGACATGCTAGTAATTTCACAGGCATATTTCCAGGGATACAAATAAAATGGAAAATCTTACATTTTCAGGGTCATCCTGTCTTTTCTTTCCAAAAATATGAGCACCATTTTCAACCATTCAGAAACTCTGAAGGTCTCACACATTCTCTTTGAGTTTTCTTTTCTTTTGCTTTGGCTTAAAAACAGCACAAGTTTGTTATCGTACAATTCAAGACTGACCCGCGGCTTGCTGGGCCAAAACCAAGTGTCCTCACGACTGTCCATTTACTTAGATCACCTGCATCCTTTCTTGGAGTTTCTAGGCTTCTCTTTGGTAATGTCCTGTGTATTCTTTTTTAGTAATTGTATTTTATTTAAAAATTGAGTTTTTGTTGGTTTATAATATGTCCATGATTCAGAGGTATAGGATTAAACCTCCTTCTTAGCACACACCATACCCACCACCAAAGAACCCATATTCCTCCACCATAGCCCAGTGGACTCTCTACCCTATTTGCTCTCCACCCTCACCCTCTGGTGACCTCAGTTGTATGGTGAGATTTCTAGGGTTTGTTAATAGCTTGGTTTTTTCTGACCCTTTACTTTGTTTCTCCATAGTCCACAGATAAATGACACCATTCAGTGTTTAGACTTATTTCACTTAGCATTATCCCCTCCATTTCATCCATGTTGTCACACATGGCAAGAGTTGAGTGGTATTCCATGCATTTTCTTTGTCAGTTGATAGACACTTAGATTATCTCCCTAGTGTGGCTATTGTAAATTGTGCTACAATGAATATAGCAGTGCATATATCCCTTCAAATTTGTGTTTTTCTATTCTTCAGATAGATGCCTAGGCCTCGACACTTATATGGACAATTCATTTATGACAAAGGCTAAGAGTATACACTGAAACAAGGAAAGTATCTTCAATAAATGGTGCTGGGGAAACTGGACCATTATCTCACACCATACACAAACATTTGTTCAGAATGGATCAAAGACTTGGATGTAAGACCTGAAACCACGAAATCCATAAAAGAAACAAAGTCAAAACACCATGATACTGGTTTCAGTAATGTCTTTGGGGTCTCCACTCCAATGGCAAGGAAAATAAACAGATGGGACTACATCAAAACCATCTGCATTGTGAAACTATCACTAAAACAAAAGACACCCTACTGAGTGGAAGGAAATATTTGCATATCATACATTTGATAAAGGGCTAATATCTTGTGTGTTCTTGATCGTTAATTCCTGTGTACATTACAATTTTTAAATAATTTTTATAGTTACACTGGACTAAAACATTATATGGGTTTCAGGTATATACCATTATAGTTTAACATCTTTATGTGCTACATTATACTGTCCACCAAAAGTCTGGTTTCCACCCACCACCACACAGTTCATCTCCCTTACTCGATTTTCCCTTCCCCTTTCCTCTCTGGCAACCACCATTGTGTCCTTATAATCTAAGAGTTTGTTTTAGCTTTGTTTTGTTTATATCTTTATCCCTGAGATATTAGTGAAATTATATTGTATTTATCTTTCGCCATGTCACTTACTTCATTTAACATAATAGTTTCAGGATCAATCTATGTTGTTGCAAATGGCAAAATTTCTTTTTTAATGACTGAGTAGTATTCCATTGTGCATATATACCACAACTTTTTTTTAATCATTCATCCATCTAAGGCACTTAGGTTGTTTCCACATGTTGGCTATTGAAAATAATGCTGCACTGAACATAAGGGTACAAATATCTCTTGAGTTAGTGTTTCCATATTCTTTAGATAAATACCCAGAAGTGGAATACTGCGTCATGTGGTATTTCTATTCTTAATTTTTTGAGGAATCCTCCATACTGCTTTCCAAAATAGCTGCGCCAATTTATGTTCCCATTCCCACCAACAGCGTTTCATTTTTCTTGGTCACCATATAGTGGCACTAAATTGCTTGTTTGGGAAAAAATTCTTGGTGCTCTTTCACACATAATTGCTAACAAAAATTGTTTAGGGGTAGTTATATTCTCATGAATCAATTAATTTTTTTCAATTAGAAAAATCTTAATAGTGTTCAGTATGGGCATAACAGTATATCATTTATGGAAATACACAGACCATTTCATTTCAAAAACTTGGTTTGTTGCCATAAATCTTAAATTTCTTGGTGAAAAAATTTCATAACAAAGCTAAACAGTAAAAAATTTCTTTAGAGAGAAAAATATCGAATGGTTTCTCTTATAACAGGACTATAAGGAAACCAAATAGGAGAGAGACAATCGGGGCGGGGGGGGGGGAGGCGGAGGGAGGGAAGGAAAAGCGCACAAAATGGAGTAGAAAAGAACACAAGGGACCATGGAGATGGATCACGGGTGAATTGGTGGTGGGCTACCCAAGGGGAATACAAAATGTAAAAGACATAAATAACAATAAAAATATATATTAAAAAATTTCTTTAGTAATATTTTCAATTGGACTCTACTCATTTTAGATATTAAAATCAATGCAAATCTCACAAAATGTTCTATTTTATTTAAGAAAGTCTTCTCTTTCGAAATGATTTACAGACTATCTTTAAATCCTAGCTAATGTCACTTTTTGATGTGTGCGCAGGAAATTAACAAAATCTATAAGAGAATTATATTCCCCAGTCCCAAACCCCAAATTAATGCTAGAAAGAGAAGTAAAAATAAAATCTTTTTGATAAATGAATTACCTGAAAGGTTGTCCTTCATAAAGTACTTCAATTTAACCAAGTCATGACATTTGCTCACTACAGGAAACATTGTGCTTTTTATATTCTAAATGTTACAAAATTAAATTGCTTTTTGTTTTCTTTGAGACACTTGAAAGGCAAAAGAAAGTGATTTGTTATTCAGTGACATTATCCAAACTGAAGCAAAATTGGGTCAAAGCTAGTATGTTATGAAGTGAACCAAAAAATGTTGAGATCCTCCTCCCCTTGCCCTCTCCCCCCAGTAAACCCACCATACTGAAGGTTATTTGGAAAAATGATGCAGCATACACAGGGAACGCCTCGCCAGCCTCCTTGGGGTCAAAAGCCAAACTGGAATCAAATGTTTTGGTGCCTCGGGAGAGGTCAATGGCTGTTTTCCAGAAGAGGGGAGCTTCACCCGATGTGTGAACACAGCTGCTGCCTTTGGAGATTTTTGGTTCCATCAACTGGGAAAAAATGTATTGAGAGAAAATTCCTCTTCACACACAAAAAGATCTGGCTATTACGTCTAGGATAACGTTTTCCAAGTACAGGTTATGAGACTGAAATGGGCCTACTCTATAATTCTGAAATGCTACAAGTTTCAAAGATGTCACTCTCTTTAATGCCTTCCTGAAGAAAATTGAGTAAGGTGACAGGTATGTATCTATTTGAATTGCTTTCTGTTCTCTGCCCCACTAATTTATCAGCAATGTATTTTAATTTTCCCAGTCTTCCCACCCACCGTTCAACTGTAAGCATTTTCTAACCTTGACTACTGGAAAATAAAAGTGTGAGAACCTATTTATAGAGCACGATAGCAATAAAACAAAGAACGTACAAATGGCTCCAACTCTCTGTCTCCCTAATTTCAACTTTAATCCCCAAATGCTGGTTTTCTCATAAAATGGATAAACTTCGGGGCTCATGTGTCAGGGAAGAGATATGACATTGGTCACCTCTTCTAGTCCAGCATTTCACTGCTGAGTACCCATCTGCGTTTTCTTTGCTTGCTTTTACAGGGGAATTCAAGATGGCATCAAATTGACATTCAAAGCATCATCTGCAGATACAAAACACACTAAAGCATCTTCATCTCGTGACTGAGGTTTGGTCCTCTGAAAATGGCCATTGTCCATCCCTCAAGGTAAGGTTGTCTTCTCACTGGTACCTTTTCTCAAAAGTTCAATTGTAGCAGAAATAGGGAACTCATGTTTCACTGTCTGATTAGTTTACTTGGGAAAACAAGATATGGCAAGATCAGATGTCAAACATTTATTTGGTTAGTTGGTGCTTAGCCAAGCAAAATGATATCCAAGCCGTTTTAAGTAAAATATTCCCCAACTTCTGAACATTGGACAGTCTATTTCTGTTTTTAAAGGAAGAGAAAATAACAATATTCAGAATAAGAAAATCCTTAATTCACTAGGAGATACCCACTTTGTCCTTTCTTGTTCTAATCAAGACTACGTAATTATAGACAGAATTTCAAGGCGTATCTTTGTTTTCCTTATATTGCCTTCATGATTCAGACATACAGCTGTTGCGTAGTACAGTCTGAAACGGCGGACACAGGCTCTAAGAGATCGCAAATCCAAGTGTATGCAAGAGGTGACACCTCAAGGAAACATTCTATTTAGTGCTAGAAAGGTAGTTTTACATGTACCGGGAATTTGGGGAGTAATACAAAAGGTGATGCATGACTGAGTCTGTTCTAGGAAGCACACCTTGCATAAAATGGTTCCTTATTTCATCTTTATTTGACTAATGAGAATCAGTATTTTGATTCACTTTCTCTTCAACGTTGCAAGCTCTTTGAAGGCAACATAATTAGCTCTGTACTCGTCATGTTTTTTATCCACCTGATTTTTAAGAAGTGTTCTGGGCCTATAATGGATTCCTAATGAATATATACTAGTTTCCCCAATAGGTTGTAAGCGCTAGGATGGCAGGGCTCAGCTGTACATTACTGTATCAAGTGCAGGCCCAACATCTGATATTTAGATATAGGGGTTCAAGATACCTTTTAAGTAATGAGCGAGTGTATGAATGACTTCACCAACTGCCAGCAACAATTAAATATACAGATTTTGAACACAATTAGATTTTTTGCCTCCCTTTCTGTTCAGACACATTTGAGGAAGAAACCTCAAAGTGAGTGTCTCAATATGGTTTAATATAGCTAAGAAAATATTCAGCTCATTACAGAATCAAGTCAAGGAAACATTTATCCACAAATTATTATGTACAGATGGCAAAACCTGCAGCTAATCCCGAGACTGACATTTTTCATTTTCCCAGTCCCTGGCACATTATGACAGGCAAATGCCTAGAAGGTCAGAAAGCACACCCGAGAGCCAGGCTTTCCCCCTCAATAGCCCTAGGGTTGAAAGACAGACAAGCAGCTGCGAATGAGTCCAGAAGAGACTTCCCCAGTCTGACAGTGGCTAAAGGAGAGTATAAATAATACAGTGAATTTGTCATTTCCTGACTCCTGTATGCCTTGCACACTTAACACTGATCTCATTGGAAGACATTTTGTTTATTACTTCATTGACAGGTGTCCGTTAGTAACGCTCTATGAAAAGCAGGGTTAAATGTAAGAATGGCCCCCAAAGCTGTAACCTAAAGACCAAACTCCCGTGGTCCGTCTTCATCCATCTGCGTCCCACTTTACCATACTGGTGCAAGGGACAGCAGAGAGCTATCTTTGTGCAATACCTGCCACTTATTAATGCACTCATAGAGGTTGACCTTTGTAAGCAGGCCATGATTGTACTCAATTCATTAACAATTCATTCTGCAAATGTCAAGCTTCCATTGTTTTCAGCCATGGAAGTGAGCCTGGTCAATACAAATGTGAGGAACACATGGCCCTGTGTTCACGGAAATTTCAACCAAAGAAAGGGCTTCTGGCACAACTAGGTGCATAATTTGTGCATAATCCTTGACAGAGAAGTCAAGGATTCATTGTCCTGGGGGGAAGGGAAGGTTTTGCACAGGCAAGGACATTTTCGCAGCATCCCTAAAGATGGTAGGCCAATCAAGAGGCAAGGATTTCTGGGTAGAGGGAACAATTGTGTCAAGGTATGTACACCTGGCCTTTTGCTAGAGAGTTGGACATTTCGTTGGAGTCGGATGGATTCCATGGTGAGTGAGTGGGTACAGAGAAACTTGGATAGTTGAGACTGAGTTAATAAGATCTCAATTTTTTAACAACTTTCTTTTTTAATCAAATTTGACTGTTACTCATTTCCATAATTATATAATTGGGGGAGCAGCAGTACCCCTCCGGATGTACACATGCCTCACTCCCCCTCCACCAGAGCTCGGTGCTGATGGCCTTCCCCCTTCCTTCCCTTCTCTCTTCTTCCCTCCCCCCATCTCCTCTGGTAACCAGCATATTTTTCACAGAATCTAAGAATTATTTCTGTTGTGCTCTGCTAGTTTTTTTTTCCTTTGATAATTTATATTCCACAAATGAATGAAACCATCTGGTAACTATCTTTCACTTTCTGGCCTATTTCACTTAGCATAATCACCTCGAGCTCCATCCATGTTGTCCCCAAAGGCACGTTTTCTTCTTTTCTAATAGCTGAGTAGTATTCCATTGAGCATACATCCCAGAATTTCTTTATCTAGTCATCTGTTGTCGGGCATTTAAGTTGTTTCCGGACTTGGCTGTTGTGAATAATGCTGCCATGAACATGGGAAGACATAAATCTTTTCATAGTTCATGCTATTTTCATATTATTTGGGTAGGTCACTGGAACTGATCTTGCCTGATCATATGGTACTTCCATTTTCTGTATTTTGAGGAAACTACAGACCATTTTCCATAGAGACTACACAGTTTATTTGAAACTATTGACTTTTCATGGTAGCTGAAGGCTTTCATCAGAACCACATAACAAGAGGTGATGGTAGCTTGAGCAACAGCAGTAACAGAGGAAGGTAACGAGGTGCTGAATCCACAGTACACTTCTCATGTGGAATCAACACATTTTAGAATGAAAGTGGCAAAATAGATTGGCTAGAGAAGGTGGACTCGGAGCTGGCTATGTAATCATGAGCCTGGACGACTGGACAGATAACTTTTCAAATTGGGGAAAATAAAGCGCAACAGAACAAACCAGCTAACCTTGGTCAACTACCTCTCCTCACAGAGGTTCAGCTTACTGAATACAAAGTGGTTAAGTATTGAACTGGTCATCCCAAAACTCCTGCCCAACTCTAAAGTGGTATGGAAAATAATAGAATTTCGAGAATGTGAACTGGTCCAACCACTATGGAAAGCTGTATGGCGATTCCTCAAACTGCTAAACATGGAGCTTCCATACGACCCAGCAACCCCACTTTTGGGAATTTACCCAAAGGATACAAAAGCACTAATCCAAAAGGATACATGCACCCGTATGTTCATTGTGGCACTGTTCATAATAGCAAAGGTATGGAAGCAACCCAGATGTCCAAAAATAGGTGATTGGATCAAGAAGATGTGGTACATATACACAATGGAATACTATTCATCATGGAAAGAAGATAAACACATGCAATTTGCAGCGACATGGATGGAATTAGAGGGGATCATACTCAGTGAAATAAGCCAGAAAGAAAGAGAAAAATATCGAATGGTT